>JBAJNP010002855.1:0-44308 GCA_036877545.1 Yasuhikotakia modesta | reverse complement strand
TGTGTGTGTGTCTGTGCATGCAAGACTCACCAATGCAGGTCTTGCTGTCCGAATGCAGAGCATATTTTTGATGACATCCACACACGGGCCCCGTCTCCGTGTCATCGCACGTGTGTTGGCAACCACCGTTTCCATAGTTACATGTCACTGGCAACACACAACAACTGTGAGGAAGGCTAAAATTGTGTACAAGTGTACAAGAAACCCCTTTAATTAAGATACACACATACACACTCATACACTTGCTGTGGAAGTATGGTATTTTTTGATAGATTTACACAATTTCAACACAATTCAAGTGAATGTTATGACAATAATTTAGCAAACACAAGCAACAACTAACCAAACAACTAACCAAACTCACAAATGAGAAATAGCTGCATCACACACGCTCTTATCTTCGTCAGCAGTTACGTTTGTTTAACGTTGTTCGGTCGCCTTAATATTCCACTTCAAATAAATGGTGTAATACTTTAATGAAAAGGATTTTCGTGAACTTTTCCAGCTCGTATTAAAAATAGAGGGATGAGAGATGGCAGATGAAAGACGTTCCAGATGTTTTCGGCCGGAGCTGCAGCACTTTAACTAATACACCCACCGCAGCTCGGCGGTGGGGTGGTTTATTTAAGAGCAGTATTAGAGGACTGACTTCAGACCTGTTCTTTAGCTCTGATTACACTGGCAGTTTCTCTCCGAGTTATGTATCGGGACTCCGTTTGCGGCAGGGAGAGAAAAAACTGTGGGTTGTTTTCCATACCACTTAAAAAGAACCTAAACAAGCGCATTTAACTCTAGAGATCGAGTCGACGCAGATGTGGACATCATAATTTGTAGCCTGACATGTACCTTAATTAATGATACTCTAGTCATTTCAGCAAAATATACAACATTTACATTCAAGGGTGACGTAATTTCAATTATGAAACACTATGTATCTGTAGATAAATAGATGCAACTTTTAGCCATTCACAGATTGACCCGACCGGATGTAGCAACACTGGACTGACCAATAGCATGAGCCTGGGGCAGGACTATCTGTTGGTTCAGCCAATAGGAGACTGGGGGAGTGTCTGTAAGAAATCTTTTTGACCACTCTAATGTGCACAGCGAAGAAATCAACTAACATAAACGTTTGGCTATGGGAAGATAATTGACAATGGTTTGTATAAACAACCACAGGAGCACAGAATGAGCGTCTGAAACAAATACTTACATTTGCAGTCGCGCTGATTTTCAGCCAGCTCAAAGCCCGGGCGACACTCGCACGCCACACCACCCTTGGGCGTCTCTCTGCAGATGTGGGCGCATCCGTGATCCTTGTTCATGCAGTTCATCCCATCTGAGGAAAAAGATGGAGAGAAACTAAAGTTAAAGCCACGTTGTCTTCCATTGCAAACGCTTGGCTGACAGACTCTTGGAAATAAGCGTGTGATTTTTATGAGCGGTGTAAATTAGTTTAATGTTTCTGCCACAAGTTCTTTCTCACACACAGATCAACAGAGACATTTGGTCTGACCTGTGGAAGAGACACAAAGACGTTCTCCACGGACAACAACGATCCGCAAACATTCACAGTTCTGTTTTCTTTCCCGCCTTTTCCCTTCGTTCTGTTCTGTGATTGCAAAATACCTCCTCTATCATTTTCATTTGTGCCTTTTTATTTAATCTGTGAGACAAGTAATAAATAGTTTGCTCCAAAAAAGATTTCTGTCTTTATTTACTCTCGTGTTGTTCTGAACCTGTTAGACTGTCTGTGGAGAATTGTTGAACTGGACGCTTTTGTCCAAGCGATGACAATGAAAGGGGACTGAGGGTTTTAAAGGAATTTAGACACAAACTGGACCGATCTGAACTCACTGAACCTCAGGCAAAGCTATTGAACAACGTTAGGAATTTTGCAAAGGTTGTTTGGATCAAAACTGATAAAACTTTGGAGGTCCGTAACTCATAACCGGTCTTCAAATTTAACCAAACATTAAAAGTCATGAGTTTGAGGAGATAACAGTAACAAAATCTGCACTTTTATGTGAACCGTTTCTTTAAAAACAGTCTGAATGATAATCGACCAAAAACTGCAGGAAACATCAGCTCTCCCTTTTTTCTTTACTCCATTCTTTTGCTTTTCCTCTGATCTGTTAAGGAGAGCAGAGCGTGGCCATCCCTCCATCCTTCTCCTCCTAAACACCACCAAACATAAAAGAGTTTAATAAAAGACAGAGAGCTTCACTAATGGACATCCTTCTCATCTTCAGGCCAAACAATGAGCGAAGAATGTGTATGTACACAAAAGCAGGTTTCCGTGGAAACATGGCAGTTTCGCATCTTTAACTCCCTGTATAGCCCCTTCAGGAGCGCTGAGTGCTCTCGGGCTGAGCGGAGAGGGGGCTGCTTTTCTGTCGGCCCTCCAGAAAACACCTTGATGTGCCCCAATTACGGTGGATTTTGGAAAAGTCCACTAAGATCTCAAAAGATAAGGAGATGGGCCGCCCTTTACACCCGTGTGAGAGCGTCGTGAGTGTCCGGACCGGCTGTATGAGGCACTGAACTCTATAAACAGAATAATTCAAACGGTGAGAAGATTTTGCTGTGTCACTCAACCAAAGGTAGCATTCCCAGCTAACAGAAAATGTTGGCTAACCTTCTCAGAACATTGGCTAACGTCCTGCAGTACTGTTAATAGGAACGTTTTTAACATTTTATTCTAGATATCAAAGGTCATTTTTGGACATTTTAAAAACGTTACAGAATGTTTCTAAAACATTTTTGTTACTCAACAGAAACATTTTTACAACCTTAAATTTTTAGCTGGGTTGCACCTGTGCTCAACAGAAGATCCAAGCAGAAGATCTCACACATCTACATGAGGAGCAACGGCCGCTACATCTCACCACCTCCTTAAATACATATAACATACACATATACAAATACCATATACAAATACATATACATGTAACTGAGTGAGTCCCTCATCACGGATCTTTCTCCAGGTTACTGAGGGTGTGTGTGAGTAAAAACTTCAGTTGTGACCCTGTGTTTTAACAGGAATTGCTGAAGATCAAAACTGACCTTCAGTCTGACTGGCTTTGAAACAAAGAGTTTGAAAGAGTTTCAGACACTTTAACCACCATCAGCGTGTATATCGCATAACGCCGGGCAGCTAAGTGAGAGAAAAAAGGAATTATGGGTAATTTAAAGGGTGTGTGTGTGTGAGAGAGACATGGACAGCAGGCTCATTTGAGCACATAGATGTGCCTGTGTTTAATAGAAGAGCTCAAAAAATGTGTGTGTGTGTGTGTGTGTGTGTTTTTACTCATAAACCCACCACTTAAGGAAAGTGCTCTGAAAGCCCAAATACAGGGTCGAATGGAAACCCCCTTTCACAGAGTAATGTATAATAATTTATACAACAATTAGTTCATCAAAGCAGCCGAGCTCAGCTCAGCGTCCACAGATGGAGAGAATTTCTCCTGTCAACATAATGTGTAACAAAAATACAACCTTCATCTCTGACAGCTCACAAAATCTCTGTCACAATTCTGTTTATCAGCATTTGTGCCAAAGTTTGCATATGGTAAAACTTTTTGGTCACTTTACGTTGAAGCGATTGAATGCAGTTTAAAGGACAGAAATTGTACCTTCATAAATGCACACACACACACATCTGCAAACACACACTCACAGACTCCCGGTTTCCCATGTTTTGTAAATGCCATTTTAATTGAAATCTGTCAGACTTTCTATCTCTCTTCAGATGCACAATGCTATACGTACTAAGCCATGAATTTCAATGAGGCCCTTTTTTCACCAACCACCATTGATGTCCTTCAGCTGAAAACAGGGTTTCCAAAACCCTCCCCAATCTCTTTTACAAACACAAGCTTCCTACAGACTCATCACACACACACAAACACACACACACACACTCACACGCTTATTAATTATGGACCCCTTTTATTGAAACATTTCACAAGTAGCCAAATGACCCTTAATGATGTAACTTTGTAGAAAAAGATGGTATTCAGTTGTCTGTGTGTTTTCATTTTTTCTCTCTCTCTCTTTCTCACACACACACACACACAATCCAGCAGTTTTCTTAAGTGACAGGAAAGAGTCTGAGAGTTAAAGAGAGATTTTAGCTGTATAGGCAAGACATTGGCAGTGAAATCTTACACAGGTGGGCCCAGAACGCTAAACCTGCTAACCAGATCAGGACATAAAAACAAAAACAGCCCAGAACTTTCAGAGATTAGTGCAACCAACTATAAATAATCACAGCATCACCTGCAGACCTGTTGCTGTATAATAACCTAGCTGAGCACTTCACAAATGATGGACTGTAACCAAATTCACATTTTCAAAACTTTTCCGAAAGGCAACAACTTGTGAAGGTCATTTCACCCCAAAAGCTAATATTTAAGAGCTTAAGTTTCCACCTGCCAACATCTGTGCGGTGCAGGTGTGTGTGTGTGTTTGGTTGTAAGCTCTTTGTTAAACAGAATGTTTCAGTCTTTCCTACACACCACACACAACTCCAGTCCTAAATCATGCATGTTTCACTTTAAAACAGTATCACTAGGACTACTGGCACAAAAACGTGGACACTGGTGCACTTTGACCTCTGCCGTGACCCTGCGGGATCTCTGTCAGAGCAGGATGTTTGCGGGGACTCAGGACTGAAGCAGGTCAACATGAACAATACACACACACACACACTGATCTTCTGAGATCACTTCAGTTCACGCAGCTACATTGTAAGATTATTGCTGCATTGCCATATTATGACTGAAAGTGCTTCTGTGTGCATTTGCGTGTGTGTGTGTGTTTGTGTGTGAACAGTGGTTTTATTTTGCCCACTTCCTTTCTGCACACACTCCAAATAAACACATTTGCCTCCTGTTGGTCAATCATCCATGTTTATCTTCTTCTTACAATTTCCTTATTTTTTAAGAGTGTTGAAAGATTCAGTTTCCCAGAAACGCTTTTGTGCCAGAATCGCTTTGGCCCTGTCTCGTGCCCAGACATTTTTAACTTCCCCCATAATAAATTTATAGTAATTTAATAACATTTATTGCACTTTGGATCAGTCGGAGCAAAATTGTTAAAGGTAAAAGTAATAAATACAGCCAGGGGGTGGAAGAATTATCCAAAACTAAAGAGAAGTGCACAAATAAAACCTTTACTGACATTATAAAGGGACACAATAAGGAAACGCAATAAAATGATAATGATAAGTAAAGGGTGTGGCCTCTTTAAGAAAAGATCTTACTGTAATCCTGTGTTAACGTACAGATGTGATAATGTGTCTTTAACAGTGTGTCCTCTCTCTGGCTTTTAAATTATTAGCCTGTATTTCTTTATATGAACTGCAATGGTGGAAGTGAGAGAAAGAGAGATAGAGAGAGAAAGAGAGGGGGGGGGGGGTGGGGGAGACAAAGTTACATAAAATATACAGGTCTTGAACATGATAAACACAACATTGAAGATTGCTTGATAAGGCTACTGAGTGCTTTGGTTAGGGTAAAGATCTCATTTTGTCTTCCATACATTTGGACTGTCATGAAAGTAAATAAACCTATTCTTCATTATGAATGAGGGTTCCTGTTCATAAAGTTCTCCTCTGCCAAGCCTGTTGGTTCCTTTCAACCTTTCCCGGTCCAGAGAGACTGACGGGCTGCTGGCCGGGCACAAAAAACTAAATTCCCAATTTACAACCACCAACAATTGCCAGAACTTCAGCGGTTAAGCAGAATTTACAAGGATATTATTTTCACAACATGTGGTGACATCTTGTGCCATATTTAAAATCCCTCACTGAAAACTGAACAGATCGGCCAACAGAACTCTCATCGACACCTCGATCCGATCTTGACGCGTGGAGACAGAACGGCCACATGAGATCCACCATCAGACCTTCTGGAGCTCAAACTTCTACTCCACATCTGAGCTTCACAGCCAGATGCTCAGGTCACACGGTTTGGGAAGACAGATGCACACATCAGAGAATAAAACACAGACAGAGGAGATATTGAGTCAAGATTTTCTGACTCCATCGGTGGACTTGAGCCATTTGCAGCTAAACTCAGTTTATAACTGTGTAAACTACAGAGGGATCCAGAGATACAGCACTCCCAGGGACACTTTTAGACGCAACCGTAAAAAAGCGTTAACAATGCTAATTGAAACACGTCACTGGAATAAACCATTATGGCCCAAAGCTATCAGGACTCATCACACACTCTGTATACTGTAATGTATTGCTGCATTTGTGGAGACAGACAGACACTCAACACTGAACGCCTTACATATACTTAACACACGTGACTGTTGAGTTTATGTATAAATAAATGATGATATCTTCCCAAAACATGATCTTTTACCAACTACATGAACTACTTCAGATTTGAATCCAGAAATAAAGACATTACAGTCAAACAGTCACACACACAGGTCAACAGAATGGACACGTGAAATATCTTCGTGAAATATACACACACTCTTATAGAGCTCTGCTTCATAGCACCAGACAGACGGCGCCAGTGTCACACACACGCGCGCTACACTACTAAAACACACACACACACAACACTACTAGACTAGGCCAGTAGGACACACTGGTGAGTGAAGAATTATAAACATACAGCATCACACATCTTTTACACACTCTTACATACATACGTCTTAGACGCAGACCAATGAGCCGTGCCGCTGACAGACGAAATGTAAACAAAACACACACACATGCACACACAGACTCTCAAACACACACTATTGATGAGTGAGAGCGATGAAGGAAGGTGAAGGGTTCATTTAGGGTGACATTAAATGTGTGAAAGTGTGTATGCTTGTTTGTGTGTGTGTGTGGTGTGCAGAGCTATCCAAGACTGCCAGAACGCATCAGTTAGCTATCCACAAAAACAAACCTTTAGCCTGTTTACAGTCAAGTACACAAATGCACACACGTATATACACACACACACACACACACACACAATTTAGGAGTATTTACCAAACTCTTCCTTTTGAAGTAAAAATACAACATGCAGACCCAGAGATTCATCAGCAATTCTGGGCTTCCCAAAAGGCAAATATGGAACTTTCTCTTTCTGCGTCCCTCGTTTTTTTCTTTTCCTAGCGTCAGCCCACAGGATCCGTGAACACAGGATGAGCTCTTGTGTTTGGCCGGGTTATTTTTAATTGTTGCTTCATGTACCACTGCGACACCTCAAGTGTCGTGTCAAAAACATTTCAAATTAAGCGCAGCGAGTGAAAATGAAAAAGCTGGAAGATGTTCATGGTGTCTGATGACGACGTCTCTTTGGGCACGGTGCCAACCCAGCTAACAATTTTAGGCCGCAACAACGTTTTCAGGCAGTAACAAAAACGTTATATTAAAAGTTCTATGAACGTTCAATATGTGCAGATTTTTAATGTTAAACAGCATTAAAAATGTAATATTAAAAATGTAATAACATTTTTTGCGTAACATTAAAATATGTTGTGCTAACGTCATCACTGCAGGAATGATTTAGAGAGAACGTTGAGAGAACGTCATGGACTCTTTACATTCCACACGTGATTGTGATCAAAATTGTGATCACGACTCAGTCTCCTTCAGGACTGTGTGTGTGTGTGTGTGAACGTGCCCGTCTTCACGTACATGCGTTCGTTCATTATGACAGTCTAATGGAGGCGTATACGAGGGTCTCATGTACCACACACACACACACACACACACACACACGTCACAAAGCTTCACATCACGGCCCACTTTCATGCACCAAACACACAGCAAACAGTTAAATAGCATCTACACACACAGTTGTGCCGTATGCTGCCTGTGAACTAAAACCCTTCAACTTTGCCTTCTGACCCCTCATTCTGACAGAAGATCAGAAGTAAAAACTGCAAATTAAGACCTGTTGCATAAAATAAATCTAACGCAATTAAGCAAATGCACAAATCCAATTTATGCCCCTGTTTTTATTTCCCAAACCACACAAATTTTCCTTTTTCTCCATATCTGGCACAGCATAACAAACTGGACTGAAACTGACCACCTTTAATCCTGTTTTACCATGTTGGTTTAAATAAACCAAACAATGTTTAATACAAATACAGGCGCACAAAAAACACCTACAACAAGTATTATATTCATCACATACATCTTCCTTCAATTCATCCCATAAATGGAGGAAAAACTAACCAGGAACCTGCTGTAAGTTTTTATTTCTTATTGTAACTGATCTATTATTCTGGGTCTCACACGCAGGATAAGACTCACCGTCTGAGCGATGGATGCAGGTGTGCTGGTTGTCACTCAGGAAAAATCCCTCTTTGCACTGACACTCATAACTGCCCATAGTGTTCACACAGACCTGCTGACAGCCGCCGTTGTTGTCCAGACACTCGTCCACATCTAACAGAGAGACACAAACACACACACAGTCATTAGAGGCACATAAACACAGCTGCTGGGGCAGAACCCAACCGGAGCGGCCCGGCGCAGGTATTTGCCTGTTTGTTTATCCTTCGCTGATTTTCCTCGATTTCCGCTTTCTGTGGCTGAGATGTTGATTAAACGGTAGTTTGATGGTTCAGTTTTTAAACAGGTTTACCAGACAAACAAACCAACAGCAAACAAAATTCCCAAGAAGGAAATGGGCGGCCAATAGAAAATTAAAGGAAACAACAGAAACTAACACATGCAAACACAGGGTAACAGTGTCAGAATAAAAATGTGCCCCTTGATTTAATTTTTAGGGGCATTTGTACTCCACATATCCAGCATATATGCACCTGTTAGGGAATAAACGACTGTGTTTTTTCTCATCTAAGCTTCAGCTAAGCTGTTAAAAACAGAATATTCTGTAAAAATGATGTAAAATAATCTGTTTGTGTGTTTTTGAGGCTTTTGTTGTGTCTTTGCAAGCTCTATAAACAGCACTGTGGACATGCTGGTTTGAGTAAGAGAGTAACACAGGAGACCAGTAACACACTTGAGTGAGTTTTACACACCCCTGACACTGTTGATCGGACAGACCATAATTCACCCTCATGGACTCTGTCACATTTAGGCAACGTGGTGCTTCATTATCAAGAATCTGTGGACTTTATGATGCCATTGCTTAAAATATCAGACCATTATTTTTAAAGATAAACACAGTGACAGGGTTGAGCAGAAAGTGACAAAAAACTGAACTTAAAATGTTTTTTAACCAGATTATTGTAGCTAGACAAACTACATTCACTTAGCATTAGTTTTAGTGTCTTACTTATATCTGTTACTATGTCTACAACGAAAATACTTAAAAGACAACTCAGATTTGACCCTCAGAGCAATAACACGTTTCTCAGGCAGAATGTCTGTGTGAACACACGGGTGAATGAGAATGTTATCTGTCCGCGTGGGTTTCCATGTTTCCATCTGCCTTGTTTGGTATAATCCAGATCTGTTGTTTACATGCCGCTAATAAAACTCGCAAAAAATGTGCTATGCTGGATGCATGAATGAGCATCAAAGCTCTGGTAAATGAGACGAAGACTTCCTGCAGAATAACAGGTGATATACTTGTGTAATCCAAACACACTTGTTGTGAATAGACAGAGACGGTTGTGCCTGTCTGAATGGCGTGTCTTTTAGTTGTAATAATGTTTCCATTAAGTAACAAAAACATTAGAAATGTTATTTTTTTTAAGTACTGGAAACATTCATAAAGTCCAGTTTCTTAGACATTGTATTAACGTTACATGGTCACAGTTATAAGAACACTGTTTAAACATTTTTTTAATTCTGTAACTTCTGTAAAATGTTCTGCTAAGAACTTAAGAATAATGTTTTTGATACATCAAAGTATAATGTTAAAAATATTCTACTACTATAACTGCAAAAACGTTATTGATAACTTTAAGAGAACATTAGCCAGCGTTCTGGGAACATTCCCCTGTTAGCTGAGAAATACATTGGCTGTTGTTCCAGCCAATCATGTGTTGGTTTTCCCTGGAACGTAACAGTTTTGGACATTTAAGTCTTTCCACATTTAAGCAGATAGGAACTGCATGATTTAAAATAGGGATGCTATAAATATGTCTGTGAAGTGAAATCACATTCTTAAAAGGGAGTTTGATGATGTACAAGTGAAGACAGCGGGACTATAAGAGACTAAATCCTGATCCAGCTGGGCTCATGAGCTAAAGCGGCGAGTTCTGAACGGACTCCATTAGCTAATACTCCGATCCCTGCATTAGCCTCAAAACTACAGTTAAGACAAATATAATGCCTCTGTCTGGACACGGGAGCTATTTTACAACCGTATAACACCTCAACACGGCAACCGGAGGACGCATTCACAAAATACCTGTGTGTGTAGGACATACACTCACGCGTTTACACATAAACCCGTTCACAAGCGCTTCACATGCGAACACAACCACTTTTCAGCAGGTTTAAATCGGTCACAGTGGTTTATTATGTGGCTCCTGGCTTTACCTGCCGACATAATTCTTATTTTAGCCCCGGTGGGCATCTTGTTAACACAGTCAGGACTGCGAGGCCTTTGCTGTCGTATTAACTGCTGTACCGTTATAGAAGCAGGGAGGGGGGCTATGCCATTGGCCACAGAGGCGTCCGTGTATTTCTGAAATATGCAGTTTATGGCCACAGTTCTGTTAGCAACTGGTGATGAAAATGATGAAACTTCAGAAAACCTGAGGAATGAATAATGATCCAATATCTTAACTGGATTTCAGACAGCAATGAGATTCAGAAGAGATTAAACTTTAAAAAAGAGAGAGAAAGAGAGAGAGAGAGAGAGAGAGAGAGAGACAGACCTACAGAGACAGAGAGAGAGAGAGAGAGAGACAGAGAGAGAGAGACAGAGAGAGAGAGAGAGAGAGAGAGAGAGAGAGAGAGATTATAAGTAATCTGACATTCATTTTCCTCTGGCAGTGAAAAGTTCCTTACAAGGCCACCCAGATCATACGCTTGTTTCTTTTTATTGCTGCATGTAACAGCGCATTCGTTGTGACATGCGACAGTGATATGTGATGCTGCAGACATGTGCTGTCTGCCTCCGCCTGCAGTGTCGCTGGCTGCGAGCGCGTTACGCTGCGTGGCTCATGTGGGAAAGGGTCGAGATATCATCACTGTGACAGCTCTCTCTCCCGCTTTAAAGGAGAGGAAAAAACAACATTTCAGCTGTCATCTCTCAATTAAAGCGCTCTCTGCCAAACTTTAAACAAGCACTCCGGCATCCCGGCCAGCGAGTTTAAACTAGAACGGTTTTGTTTTGTTTGATTGCTCTTGTGTAAACTTTAATTTGGAAAGATCTGAGATGACATGACACAACAGGGAGAGAAAGAGTGGAAGAGATAACAAGAAGAGAAGGACGAGAGAGAGGGATGGAGGCAGAAAAGAGAAAGAATGAAAGAGTGAGAATGATATTTTAATTAAAGTAAGAGAGGAGAGAAAAACTGAGAATTCAAAACTGAAGTGAACTAATGTGAACAATTTTGAAGTGAAGTGAACAAATCTGAAGTGAACCAAACTGAAGTCAAACCTGAACAAAGTGATCAGAAGCAAACAAATGTAAACAGAACAGAACATGACTGAACCAAACCCAACTGAAGTGACTCCATCTTTAAATCTGATCTTTGTTTCGGCCTCACCCCTCCATCGCCGTGGCGATACATTCTTTCCTCTACACATCCACGGGTTTCTCCTCCCGTTTTGATGGTGGAGCGAGAGGAAAAAAGCAGCCAAAAGATAAATAAACAGCAGCGGCCGCGCAGGCATTCATAAAAAAGAGCAAATGATCAACACATTGAGTCCAGCTGCCGGCGCACAGAGAGAAAACAAATAAGAATTGAAATGAAAAAGACAGAGGAACTGCAGTAAATCGCTCTTTAATCAGCTCAACATTAGTCGATCTTAAATCAGTTAAAGCTTTAACTTGTCAACATGTGACATCTGGCGTTCTGAAATGACTTCCTACACAGACAGAGAAGCCACCACGCTGATTTCCGTACATTTCAAAGAGTTGCGGGTTTGGCTGCCACTCGGCTGGTCTGTTTGAAGACACTTTGTGACTGCTTGTTTATGCAGAACGTAATAAATGTTGCCTGTTAGCGCTCGTACTTCAAGTTATCCCATGAGGGACTAGACTTGTGTCTCTGTTGTCATAGAAACATAGCCTGGGTTTACCTGGGTGACCCAGTCACCCACCCAAAGCACCCTAGCAACACCCTAACAACCATTCAGAGCACCTCAGCAACTGCACAGCAACGCCATGGCAACCATCCACATCGCTAACCTGTTCTTCTGAAAATTTTCATTTTCAAATTATGGAATAACTTCACACATGAGTCGAAAAGGTTAAGCAAAATAAATTGACAAGAAAATTCAATTTCAAAGGGCAACACAAGGGGATTTTTAAGGGGAGAAAGAAAGACAAATTAAAGAAATGTTTACCAAAGTTGTGTGATTCATTTAACCTTTTGATAAGATCAACCGTTCTTGCAGTTTTCGTTCCATCTGAACTCATTATAATCCACACAGATGATCAGCCAATGAAAACACGACAGCAGGTCACATGATGTTAAAGCACCAATAGGAATAAATGAAGCAGCAACTGTTATGAAAAAGCAATAAACGGATGCAGATGACGAGTAAATGAGAAACGTTAGCATAAATCAGAAAGAATATTCTGATGTTCAGAGACCTTCGTTCCACACTCAGTATCAGTTCAGTTTCATCGAAAGCATTTATGCTATAACGTTAACTATCAAAACACTGACTCAGCTAAACTAAAGCCATTGCAGTGGAAGCAGACGGAGCAATATTAACAGTACAGACTCAAACACACACACGTTTTGAAGAGTATATGTGTTGACATGAGATTAATGTGACAGAATTGTTTACTGACCTTGTCTAAGTCACATTCTATCGTTCAATCTTACATGTTATGACAAGGACAAGAACGAGACGGAGGGAGAGAAAAAACGCTGCTTGATTTCTAAATCTTTCCCTTTTTCTGTGTCATTCTATTTCTAGAGAGAGGTGGAGGGTGAGATGAGACAGACAGGAGCAGATTAAAAACAAAAAAAGGGACGAGGCGGGATAAAGAGACAGAAATGAAGAGAAATAGACGGACGAAACGACACAGGGAGGAAGATATAAGGAGGGAGGGGGGGGGTTAAACAGGAGAGCCCACTCAGCGCTGCCGATGGCCTCTGAGGCCCGTCTTGGTTCCCAGAGCCATCATTTAGACTCGTATTTGAGACATTCCACAATAAAGATGTCAAATAGAGAGCAAGTCTATCGCCTCGAGGGAAAGAGCCTGGAGTCACTCCAAAGAGACCCACAGCCAAGATAACCAAGAGGAATACTGAGAGAGAGACACACACACACACACCACAGAGAGAGAGAGAGAGAGAGAGAGAGAGAGAGAGGGAGACAGAGAGAGAGAGGGAGACAGAGAGAGAGAGAGAGAGAGAGAGGGGAAGATGGGAGGAAAGGGAGGTGAGAGAGAACAAGATGGATAGATGGATGGATAGACAGATAGATAGATAGATAGATAGATAGATAGATAGATAGATAGATAGATAGATAGATAGATAGATAGATAGATAGATAGATAGATAGATTTGAGGCAGCTGTAGGTTGAGAAGAACTTTGGTCTGAAGGTTGGAGATCTTCTGTCATACTCTACAATCCATCATCATTCCAGCATCCAATGACAAACGCATGAGCTCAGCATCGTGTAACTCAGTAACTCGTCTGGCCCGGTGCACATATTTACTTTGGATGCAGAGGACAGGGAAGAGACCAGAGATCTGCGTTCCTCGTCCAACAGCTCAGAAACATAATGCTGTCATGTCTCTTTTCTCAGCTGTGATGGTTGGACTGTCCTGTACGGTCACTGTGACACCAAAGCTTCAACCACACATCAGTCTGACAAACACACATCTGCACTCACTTAGAGGGGCAGTGCAGACAGCCTCCGTGAAGCTCCAAAAAAACACACTTTTTAACGAATTCCTGAATCCCCACAGCAATCCAGAGAAACCATGAGACCGGGCCTTAACTCTCCGGGTCATGGAATTTCATCTTTGAACTATTTCAATAAATATGAGATGGCAAGTTATTAATTTTCTCTCAGCCTTTTCTTTCCCTACTTCCATTTTTAGCCGCTAACATAAACATCTGACCTGACTGGCCAATTCTGGGAATTGGACGCGACTGCGCCACTGGTGACATTTGGGTGACATTTTTAAGAGATGAAAATAATCGCGAGGTTCCTGTTGGTGCGCTGCTGTCAGAACGAGCTGGAATACCGGCGCGAGACGTGGCTCGGCTGGCCTTTTCCGAGATCGCTGGAGCGGATTTGTTTACGTTAGTGGAGGAGGTCGTTGCTGAGGTCATCGGCCGGGCAAAGATGACGAGAGAGTCGCTCATCGCCCTGTTTATGTGTGTCCTGCATGTTTGCGACCACTTTCTAGGCCTTACCGAGACAGTTGTGCCCGTCGTCCGCGAGCATGAATCCGTCGTAACACGTGCATCTGTAGTTCCCGGGAATGTTGATGCAGTCGTGGACGCATCCTCCGTTGTAGTCGTTCTCACACTCGTCCATATCTGAGGAAAAGAGGCACGTACACACAGAAAGAAAACAATCTTCAGATTCATATATACAAAAATGAATTACAGCACTAAGTGTTTTACATTTTTATAATTAAATATAAGTGGGGACAGTAAAAAAAAAAATTCATTTTTTACTGACAGCAAGTCAGAAAGTGTCTACTGTCTGTCCAACAGTAAGTGTGTGTGTGTGTGTGAGAGAGAGAGAGAGAGAGAGAGAGAGAGAGATTTAATAAACCTGGACTGTACTCTTGGACAGATACGACAAACTAAAAATAACTGCATTACTTAAAAATCCCACAAACCACATTGCGCAGCTCCAGCTACAGGAACAATGCTTTCAAGAATGCTTGTTTTCCATTTTATTCATAAACAAACCTTTCCAATCGATCTTTTGAAAATGTACTCAGACTGTCAGAATTTTAAACACGAGTGATACAAACACACAAACTCACGCACAAATCACACACACATGTTCACATACAGCAACACTGCAGACGTACTTCACCGCTGATTTATTTTATATTTGTTAGTTTTTTTGTTTTCCTCAAAGAGGAAAACATTGTGTATCGGTTTTGGTGTGTTTGCGTTCAGTGGTCATTTCCTCAAAATCTACTCATAACCAAAACATCTATAAACACGGCAGCAAAAGAAAAACTCACATTTCATTACTGATTTATCTAACGGACAGGCGGCAAAAGATCTGGTACTTTCAACTGCTGGCGACTTGGTTTCGCAACAACCCTAAATTGAAAAAGTAAAAATGAAAAATGAAGGGGGAAAGAATAAATAGACAATAAATGAGACGACTGAGCCTGGGGGTAAATGAAACAACAGATTTGAAGGAATAATGCTGAGGCTGGTGTGAGGGGGTAACAGGATCTATGGAGGTGTGAGAGGGGTGGGGCTATAAATACGGTGGATGGCTAGTTGGCTTCCAGCTGCCCAACTTCCTGCCCCGGGGCTGTTGCTGACATCAGCTATTGATGAGATGACAGCTCTGGGCTGCCGCTCGTCGTCGACACCCTGTTTGTTCTCCACATCCCATCGGGCAGATTAGACACCTCCACTGTCACCTCAGCGGGGGGGAGTCGACGTCTTCACCCCAAAACACGCCTCACTGCCAGGAAGGCACCACAAAGAGCTCTTGTAAAACAGATTTAACAAGTTGAGAAGGGAGATAAACTGTGACACCTTGCTAATGTGTTTCTGTAAAGTTTCTCACTCAGCCTGGCCTGCCGTACAGGTGGGTGACGTAGACAACAGCAAAACATTAAAATTAGCATGTGTGACAATCTGTTTTATCCTCATGCTAGTCCCGCTCTCCGATTGTTCATGTTAATGCCTGTGAATATAGCTGTCTCTGAGTGAGTGAGTGAGTGTGTGTGTGTGTGCGCATATGTCTGTGACTGTATGTGTGTGTAAATGTCTATGCATGTGCGTGTATGTAAGCATATGTGTGTGTGTGTAGATCTGCGAGTGTGTGTGTTTGTGTGGCAGCACACACAGGCTCTGAAGTGTCC
The DNA here is from genome assembly GCA_036877545.1 of Yasuhikotakia modesta. Taxonomy (NCBI): domain Eukaryota; kingdom Metazoa; phylum Chordata; class Actinopteri; order Cypriniformes; family Botiidae; genus Yasuhikotakia; species Yasuhikotakia modesta. The sequence goes on along the minus strand of JBAJNP010002855.1, from coordinate 28,153 downwards.
TGTGAGGGGAGGGTCAGTGATGAAGGGTGGCCACACTTAGCCAACCAATCAGATCTTCTGGAGCCCTGTGACGAGTCGGCAGACACCAGGCAGACAATGGCCTAGTAATGTGGCGACACCTCAATCTCTCACTCCATTTATCCGTCTCCCCCACCCACCCCCACCAGCAACCTCTTCTGTCAATTTCTCATTCAAACACACCAACACACACACAGAAACACACGACACACGCACACACCTGACTCCTACACGTGTTACAGACCAAATCAAACAGTTCAACTACCTGTTTCAGATAAGGTAGAGATGGAAAGAAACAAACCGGATTAGGGGAAGAAATACAGACTTATCGCCAAGTAAACTGATCGTTGTGTTGCTCATAGTTTTCAGACGAATGCTGAGTCACATTTACCGTCTTTGTTTAATCTTTCTTCACGCCTGCAAATAAACACAGCGGGGAATTCGTCACTGTGAAATTATGAGGGATTTGTTTCCTGCAAGCACTAAGGAGTGGGTGGGGTCATTAGAACCCCGCCCCCTGATGAATCTCATTAATAAATCAATTTGCACGATCAGTAAATTAATATTTAAGCTTGTGTTGAATTCTGTGACTTGATGTCAGACACAATCTGAGTACCGGATGACTTTGGAAAGATCTCCACTGGCTCTCATCGCTGACTAGGAGAAACGGGTGAGACATAAAGGAGATCTCATTTGTGGCTCGTGCCCAAACCACCTCTATAAATCACCTCCTCACGCACAGCACATTTCACCAACAGGATGACAACAGTTTTAGAAAGTGTTTAATTTAATTTCCTTCAGAGGCAAACAAGCAGAGCTTTAATTAGAGACTGGATGGGCTGGTGTATAGGGGTGTTAATGGGCTTTTTGCTTCAGACAAAACAGCCCCCCCCCTTCCCACAGTACACCACATTACACAGTGGACGGTATGTCTGCTCTGAAGAAAGACAGACAGAGAGAGAGAGATGCACACACAGTTAACTTACTAACACACACACACGTGTAACCCCTTCGATACTGCGTAACTGACAGCCACACAGCCCTCGAACCGTAGACTGCGGTTTGAAGGTGGGAGTAAAAAGCTTCTGTGAAGTCCAGAACATTCTCCGTGTTTCCTTAGAGAAAATAAAAGATGTTGTTCTAGCCCACGCTGTCTGGCCTCTGAGTTTCAAGCGTTCGCTGAGGAGCAGTCTGGTGTAAAGCCATTTTAAATCCACCTAATTCATTAATGGCACTGAGAACACGGCTCGGGTTACAGGATAGGTGAAGCATATTTTCTTCCTCTCATCCACACAAGCCCAACACATGTGGCTAAAACAGCGAGAAGAACAATCTACAATCCACAGATGAAGAACACAGAGTGCCATAACAGGAAACAACAGAGAAAGAGTGGAGAACTTCGCTGTTTCTCTCCTCTAACACTGAGCAACTTAATCTGTCCATCTTTCTGAAACACACTCCCAAACTAATTTATGTGCAGATTATATTGTCTAACAGACGTCCGACTGAATCAGTTTGTGAACAACTGACACAAACACGTCTTCCCGTTTGATTACAAATTCCTCCAGGGTTAACTTAACCTGGACCATAAAACAAACTCTGGTGGAATGGTACCATCACACACAATTCATCTGTTCTTAAAAACATTACATCTACGTTCGTAATTCAGTTTCTACATATGGTGGGGTTCAAAAATCTGAGACCATCTGGGCTATGGTTTCATTTAAATATAGCAAATAAACAAAGCATAAGCTATGATGTGAAATGAATAATGCACATTTAAAGTTCTGCAATATTTCAAGGTAACTAATCAAATCTAAGCAAACTTGTGACACTGACCAAATAAAGTCTTTGGTAAAAAAAACATACAGATGTTTCAATAAAACCCACAAGATGTTCTATGGTATGTTCACAAATCAAACGCTGAAGTCTGTGCCAATTCCAGCGCATGGGGTCATTAAAGCAAAAGGGGGGACACACCAAATAATAAAACATTAGAAAAGAATGCAAAACACAAGCATGTTTTCGGATATTTGGACTGTTCTCTGTGTGTGTGTGTGTGTGTGTGTAGGTTTGATTATATATTGCTTCCTGATGTACGCAGGTGTGTGTGAGGGTTACGTCTGAGGTAAAACAATGGAAGTGTATGAGATGTCCTCACTGATAAACCTCAGCGTGTGAGAAGATGAGAGATCTGTGTGACCCACCCTCACAGTGTTTGCCATCCCCTCTGTACCCAGTCTTGCAGATGCACTTGAAGGATTTCGGGGTGTTTTGGCACAGGGCGTCGATGTGGCAGTCGTCGGTGGCCTCCGAACACTCGTCTGCATCTGTGATGGAAACGTACACACATTAATCCTGATATTAAACTCATATTAAACTGACATGAGAGATTGTTCAGTTCAGATGAAGACAGATGCAGTACCTTGGCATTACAAATAATAACGGCAAACTTCAATCTTGTCATTTGTTCATCTCTTTCTTAAACTGTAATACAATCTCAATGACATTTTAAAAGTAGAGTTTCAGAAAGCACTGAATTTATCTCCCTGTCCACTGTAGCATCTGCACAGTCAACTAAAACACAAACTGGTCTTGAAATGCACGGGTTGGATAAATCCAGACCTTTGTGAAAAATCAATTTCCTCTGACAGGGGAATAAGGGTGTGGCAGAGGTTGCTTTTTGTTGTTGCTGCTTTGTATGACGGTCTTACTGCTGGTTTGGAAAGATGAGGCTGATTTCAGATCAGAACAAAAAGGGTCGTTCATGCGGGACAAGCGGTTGTCCAGAATAAATGCGCACATTCAAGCAATATGTGGATTTGCGCAAAAGCCGAGTTTATACCGTAAAGACCCAGAACTTTACATATAAAGGCAATGAATGAACGAATAAGCACGACTCCTCAAATCTGTTTCATGTAGTATCAGAACGCAACGCACGCGTGCGGGAAAAAGTCGCTCGCCGCCGGGCGCGCAACGATGCGCTTCTGTCATGAATCCTCCAACACCGCACTTCACCCAAACCCAAACACACACTGTGCAAAAACAACAAACAGCACATTTTCTGTGTGCAGTTTTTCCTTGCGCGTTTCGTGACGCGATCTGGGATTAAACGATTTGGGAAAAACTCAAACGCGCCATGGATCAAAAACTCCAATGAACTTATTCTCTCATTTTGAGACGGTATGCAAAGCTGTTCACGTGCACGAGTGAAACACGTACATTTAGGTCATTAAACCTTCTGTCATGGTAAAACAGAACCGACACTGTTTGTATTATTATTGACTTTTTCCAAGCATTAAATCCGGAGGGACACAATACTATCGATGCACTCGGAGGAAATTTCCCCCTTAATTTATAAACAGCTGTATGTCAAAAATAAGCCCATGACTGTTTTTAAACAAACTGTGACCCGGAATATACAACTAAACCCGGACAGACTGAATTACAGGCAAACGTGCGTCTATCCAGCAGCTTGCAATATAGAAAATCATTATAACACATATGCGTCAGCACTTAAAAGTTCAGCCCCAAAAATGATGGAAAATACGAAAAAGAGGCTCACCTGCGACCCCAACATTTCCCATGACATCGAAAGTATTTATGAGGAGGAAAAGCAAACAGACGTCCCAGGAAAAGCAGACGGGAGCCATGGTGCGAGGCTGAGACTGAATGCGGCTCTCCAGTTGCGCGTTTCTCTGATAAGAAGCGTTTCTCCAGCTCCTGGCAAAAGGAGCGTGAGAGCCCGAAACGCCTGCTGATTGGTTTGCACACATTTGAGGAGGAGATGGGAGGTGAAAGGATGGGGGGAGAGGGAGAGAGGGAGAGAGAGGGAACGCTTGTATGCATTGAGAGTCGCTCCCTGCATGCATTCACTGAAGAAGAGCTGGCAAAAGAAAGAAGTGTTACATTAAATCTCCAATATCAGATTTGATCACTTATAATATACTTATCAATTATAATACACACTATTAAACAGCGTCGTAATGTGCATAACGTTAGATTAACGTCGAGTTAAACTAAACAAATGTGTGCAATTATCCAATGTTCAGTTTTCCATGTTTCTGTTTATCCTGTTCAGTTTTCCACTAATACCTCCGCAGTTGGCACACAAACTCAATAAATGTCTGTTGTTATTATAAACAAATGGTGCAATAAAATAAACTGTGTTTACATACAATTTATAGTACTGAACTTTTGACTTTGTTATGCATTTACTTACCGAAATATTGAATAAAATATAATGGAGTTGCCGGTGCAGGAATATTGTGTCCTGCGTTTGAAAAGTCATGTAATGAATTTATAACAAACCAGATGTTATACTGGCCTCTGGTGGCAAAATATGCTTTCACGACGTTATATATGGAGTTAAAACATCATAAAACCTGAAATGTAATATATTAATCCTTATTATCACCAATAAACGAGATCAATGATAAACTTAGACACAACATCTCCGCAATGGTCGTTTATAAACGTAACGCAAACGTTGCGTTTGTTTGCTAACCCTTGACACGTTGCCTGACGACACTAATAAACTAATAAACACTAATAATAAACTAATAATCTGTCCTGACTTTAACTACCAACTTTTCCACTTTTGTAAATAAATCACGGATTTGTGATTTGCGTCGCTCGACGGGTGAACGCGCACAACGCCGGGGTACGTAAACGCGTTTGCGTCACACACAGGACCCGCCCCGTTGGCGCGACGTCACACGCCACAGCCAATCAGCGTCCTGCTTTGCGAAGCGGAGCGGTGGGTGTCATGGCGTCCTCCTTGAAGCGGGTCGGGTTCAGCGCTTCATAACATACCGCGATATTTTACGTTCCCACGATCAGCTGAACGTCTCGAGCACGTCCAGACGATCTAGTTGCGCGAGAAAATGGGGACCGTGCACGCCAGGGTAACTGCTTTCGTGAACGTTGAGGGCTGATATTGGTTTGCTTTGTCTGTGACCTCTTGTGTCTAATGTTGTCGTGTTGGTTTGATGCTTGTTTTAGTGCATTAGTAAAGACGCCAGTTTCTCAGTTGTGCACGCGCCGGTGGGCGTTTTATGACTGTATATGATAGTAAATGATTGTAATAAACAGAAATCGTCCATTTTTGCAGAGTATGGATTCCTACCCCATGTATGGGCGAGACCTAGGCGTTCACCCAGACGATATGGAGGTGATGGGGGCGGAGCAAGAAACGAAGCAGGAGGTTTTGGAAAATAAAGATGTAAGTTGTTCTGAATGGCTGTTTCCTAAGTTCACTTAGGTTTTTTTATGGTAACTAACATAACAATGTGCACCCTTCCTGTTTAAGAATGTCGTATATTTTCAGTCATGTGAAATCTTTGACTTCTCATCCTGTCTAGGTTGTTGTTCAACATGTCAGCATTGAGGGACTAGGCAGAACTAAAGAAGATTACCTGGGCTACGAGATCTCAGATGTTTTCACCGCCAGGAACCTGGTGGAAGTGAGTTCTCAGTCCAGGATGAGGTGTTGTATTAGAACTGCCGGAGTGGTTCTGAAAGGAGGTAACATGTACAGTGTTTCTGCAGGTGATGAGAAAGTCCCACGAGGCCAGACAGAAGTTACTCCGTCTTGGCATATTTAAGGAAGTTGAGGTGGTGATCGATGTCTCTGAAGGTACAGCATCCATAACCTGTGAATGTCCAGTTCACACTTAATTAAGATTCAAATCACTTTAAGCTGTTGCATTTTTGCCAAAACAGCTACGTGGTCCACAATTTCCATTTGCTTGTTTTTAAGCATTTAGGGTTTAAGAATCTAATGAGAACTGTTTCGACCTTTTTCAGAAAAACAGATGTGCTAGAGAATCTAATATAAAAGACAATGTATGTACTCATAAAGAAATTACAACCATTGGGTCCAAAGGTTGGTTTAGTGGAGAGTTAGAAGTCCAGAAAGGATTATTTCTTCACCCTTGTTTTATTTTGGTATATTTAAGAAGGAATCTGTTGTGCATGAATATTCAGTCAGACTGTTGATGTGTTTCTGATCTCCTCAGGTCCAGACGCGCTGCCAAATGGACTCGATGTCACATTTGAGGTGACGGAGCTTAAGCGACTGACCGGCAGCTACAACACGATGGTGGGAAACAATGAAGGCAGTATGGTGAGTAACTGTATTACAGATGTTGTGAGTCCTGAACAGTTATTATCCCTCGTCTTTACAGTCTCTCATTGCCTGTTTTTACTGGATGTGTGTTTATTTGCATACAGGTGTTGGGTATTAAACTTCCTAACATGATTGGTCGTGGAGAGAGACTCACCTTTCAGTTCTCCTACGGTACGAAGGAAACATCTTACGGCCTGTCCTTCTTTAAACCGCAGCCGGGATGTTACGAGCGCAAGTATGATTTCTGTACGCTGTCGTTTGGCTGAGATAACATAAGATAACAGAGCTCTTAGTTAGATCTGAATTCTGTGTCTTCGTAGCTTCACATTGAACCTGTACAAAGTCACCGGCCAGTTTCCGTGGAGCTCACTGAGGGAAACGGACGTAGGAGTTTCTACGGAGCTCAATGTAAGTCAATGACAGTGGCTGTATTGGTGGTGTCTGTTTGAAATCATTCACTACACTTGTGGGTTCATGTTTTTCAGTTTCCCCTGTGGATGACGAATCACACGTTGAAGTGGGAGGGAGTCTGGCGTGAACTCGGGTGTCTGGCCCGCAGTGCCTCATTTGCCGTGAGGGAGGAGAGCGGTCACACCCTAAAATCGGCCCTTTCTGTAAGCTGTCCTCCATTAAACCAGAACCTGAGACACCTGCACACGTTTGTGGCTCTCAGTTATAGATTTACGACTGTTGTCTTGTGTCTTATTAGCACACTATGGTAATAGACACCAGGAACTCTGCTATTTTGCCCAGAAGAGGTGCCTTACTGCGGATCAACCAGGTGTGTGGCCTTAAACATCAGGACATGTTAGCAGTTTCTATTTATATGCTTTTGGTCCCTGTTAATGTGCATGAATGACGCTGTCAGGAAGGGATTTAACTGTGCAGTTCAACAGTGGCTGTGTTTGTTGTGCTTTAGGAGCTGGCCGGATACACGGGTGGAGATGCCAGCTTTCTCAAGGAAGACTTTGAACTGCAGCTTAATAAACCTTTAATCTGGGGTTCGGTGAGTAGAAGCGAGTTTTCATAATTTAGGTTTGACAATGTCTTGCATGCTGTAACCAATAAATTCAGCACTGCTGTAAAAGTCACTGATTAGCTGCAGTATTTGGACGTTATAATGGGAACATTTTCTCTTCGTTTTCTTTAGGTTTTATCTGCATCTTTGTGGGGTGGGATGCTGTATCCTCTTGGGGGTCAACCTACCTCCATTGCTGACAGGTGTGTTTGTTTGCTTGTTTGGTTGATTTTAGGTTTAGGTTCCGTTAACAAATTGTTTGTACATGTTCTGGCAGGTTCTACCTGGGCGGTCCAACGAGTGTCCGAGGTTTCGGCATGTACAGTATAGGGCCTCAGAGTGAAGGTAAATAACTGCATATGGTCTGTTTTTATAGATAATATCAAACACTCAGCAATAACCTTTGGTATCACAGTCAGAATGTTATTGCAGCATGTGATTTTGTTATTTATTTATTTTGGTTGTAATTTGTAACCGGTACCTGATCTGATCAGGTGATTATCTGGGTGGAGAAGCATATTGGGCAGGTGGGCTTCACCTGTACACGCCCCTCCCCTTCCGCTCCACCCGAGGGGGTCTGGCTGACCTTTTCAGGACACACTTTTTTCTGAACGCTGGAAACCTTTGCAACCTTAACTATGGTGAGTTTATTTCCTGTTATTTCTTTGTTTTTATAACATGAAGCATTTTGTAAATAAGAATAATTTATGTACTAAGGCCTTATATCCACACGGTGATGCTGTTGTAACATTACAAATTTAGTTGACTTTTACCCGTTTAGGTTGTGTTAGCATTTCCATTACTGTTAGCATTGACGTTGTTCATTGTGTAGGAGAGGGACCACGGGCTCACCTACAGAAGCTAGCAGAGTGTGTCCGCTGGTCGTACGGAGCAGGAATTATTCTACGATTGGGAAACATAGCTAGGCTAGAACTAAATTACTGCTTTCCTGTGGGTGTTCAGAGTGGAGACAGGTACGTGTTCACAAATCCACCATGCGCTCATACACAGACAAAATAACTCAGGCAAAGTTTTTGTTACTTATATTGTTAATTAGGACTTTGAGGGAATATTTCTTTTCTTGCAGGATATGTGATGGCGTTCAGTTCGGAGCCGGCATCCGTTTCCTGTGATCTCCTTCACTGCGGTCCTCCTTCTGAAGCAGGGAATTGTGGGATATCTTTCTGTAATGTTTATGAATGTTGAACACAGGTAGTGATTCTTTCCGCATGCGCACAGAATTCTCAGTTTTACACAGAAGGCAAAAGATGACACTGCTTAATTGATTAGGAAGATGCCTGGATGTTCAGTGGTTGAAATACAAAATGGATTTTGCCAGTTTGCAGTGGGACATCAGGTGCTAAAGCAGTTAATTGCTTGAAACAACCTTTATAAACAGTTAAAACAACGGTTTTAAAAATCAGGTAGCATTCGTACTATACTCTAGAACCCCCTTATGTTTTATTAGCGTTGGGAGATGTACAGTAAATGTTGTGTTGAGGAAAATGCTCAGTTCTAAGACATCTGTCACACCGTAGCTAGTCAAGAAAATGTCTAGACAGGTTCTTTGGAATGTAGTAATTAAGAGAGTTTTCCAGCTGTGTTGTGTTTATTCTGTAGTTATACGACTATAAGCACCTTTGTCCATTTAAATGACATGTTTTAGTGTTTAAATAAGTCATCATCTCTAATGCCAAACCGTTTCACGTGAACAAATCGATTCAGACAGACCCGACCGAATAATCGATTTCTAGAGTCGATTTGTAAGTTTACGTTCTTTTGTGAGTCCACCAGCAGTGCTCAGTTTTTATTGTCAGAACTGTCATGTCATATTGTGCACACAAATAAACCGTTTGCTTCCCTGAATTACCCGTTTTGTGCTTTGTTTGAAACTTTAGGGCATGTGTGATCCTACAGCAAAACTAGTGTCACGAACAGTCTGATGTGGTAAGAAAATGTTTCCAAACGATTTGCAAAATTAATCTAAGCCGGTTATAAAGTTTTTACAAGCAACACAGAGAAGCTGTTTGATATGTTTAGGAATCTTAACATAAGGATATTTATTTATTATTAAATGTTAATTTAAATGGCAAGTAAGTTAGCTTGTGTTCTTTAGGTCTGTTTATTTGCTTGATAATTGCAAGGCAAACACCTTTGTGTCTGAAAGAAAATGTGTCTGTTTGCCAAATTTGTTTTATGTCAATAATTTTTACCACCTAATAACAAGACGTGGGCAAATGAGAGCCAGAACGCGCGTCCACCCAAACAGGGGTCGTGAGATAAGCAGCGGGGCGGGAGCGCGCACGCACTATAACTCGCCGCGGCGTCAGCGAGCGTCGGTTCAGTCCGGTTCGGCTCACGCAGACCAGATACAGTCAGTCAGCGGCAGGTGCGGGTCTTCAGCAACGCATGTGTGGCTCCAGTCGTGGTTTATAGTTTCGTTTCGACATGTTGTGGACGGCAAACGCGATCCTGAGAAAATTCTCCACGGGCTCCGTGAGTAACGCGCATCTCTTCTGCGCTTGAATGGATGAATGAATGGACGCGCGCGTGCAAACGCGTTAAAACGAGGACGTGCACATGCACGCGTTATAAAATGTGTTTATTTGCGTTTGTAAGTCGTTAAATCCCGACATTAAACGCGTTTTTTACATGCACGCGCTGTCACGCAACTCCGGTGCCATGCCGCAAAATTCACGGTGTATAAATTCATTTCTTTATGCACGTTTACACGCGTGCGTGTGTATTTCCTGTAAGGCAACATGTAAATAGGGTTTTATATACAGTATTTGTTTTAAATCCGTGGTTGCCACGTTGCTTTGGGTCGCATTACGTCTAGTAGACAGACCATTGGCGAGTTGCGTCAGCTGGAGGGCGAGAATACGAGGCTGGATGGATCGTATTACTAAAGAAACTATTTTAACAGCATTACTGGGTCACAAACTAACCAGTAACTTTAAATCACACGTGCATTGTTGGTAAACGCGATGTAGGCATGATCGTGCCATGACGAGCCACAATAATAAACGCGTTAAAGCAATAAGAGCTGGTTATTTCCCCTCACTAGCTGTCTTTACTAGTAGCTGTAGGTTATTACTATGTTATTAGACGCTGGTCTGTTGTATTTATAGTAAAGCAACAGCAGTGCCGTGCTGGCCCATTGATTTAAAGCTCTCTGTGATGCGCATGCGTACTGTATTCCTCTAAAAGCACTTGTAAGTTTCCCAGACCTAGATGCATGTATAATTTTGTCTGCATTAAGAGTAATAGTTCAATGTTTATGTCGATTAATGTATTACAAGAGATACTCTACAGCAAAGTGTTTTGATGGTTAAATAAATGTTTAGGTTTTTTAACTGTTAATATAGCAAGTGGTCAAGAACCGCAGTCTAATCTGTACTGTAGTATCTAACTTTATAATACTGTTTCACACAGGTGTCCTGCCAAAATAAGCTGAAGCTCGCCCTGATTGGCCAGAGTCTGTTTGGACAGGAAGTGTACACAAACCTCCGCAAGCAGGGCCATAAGGTTGTGGGTGTGTTTACCATTCCTGATAAGGACGGGAAGGCAGACCCCCTTGGTAAGTGTCGGATGGGTGGGGGGAGAGCGTAGCAGCGAAAGTTTGTTTTTTAACTGTGGGGGGCTGGTAGGACCCAGTCACCATTTTTAACCGCCACACTCCCAGAATGAATTTACAGCCGGTTAGTTTAAGTAACACAAGAGGATTGTGAAATAAAACCATTTGTAAAAACTCTTGTGAAACAGTTTGACTGGCCCACGGTGCGACTGTGTGTTTGCGTGAGACTCGGGGGCAGGTCTGTGTTGTGGTACGTTTTTCAGTGTTTGCTGCATACTCACTTTATTGTTTTGGTGAGTGTGGGGTGGGGCATTTTGGGGTAAAATGTCCCCTGGTGAGAGGGGCATTTGTGACATACGTGAGACCAGTCAAACAGAAATTAGCAGTTGGCTGATAAACTGATAAGAGAGAGACATTTTATGGACTGCGTGTTTGGTTTAATTTTACTCTAACATATTTACACTACCAGCCATACAGTCAATTTAACCTAATATTACCTTGCAGTTAATTCTAAAGTTAAATAACCAGTTTCACTTACTCATTTACTTGCATATGGATCTAGTCTGGCATTAATTTTAGACGTGTGTGTATTAGATAAAGCTTATGGCAGGGCATGCAAAAAATAATCAGTTACATAACGTATGTGAATGTGGCTGGAAAGTAACTTAGCTTTCCTGGAAGTCTAGTTGGCTAAATGTTATGTTGTGTAATAATTTGAGCTATATACTGGAGTTGCTAGTTTAGGCTACACACCCAGCTGTTTTGCTCCTCAGTATGCAAAAAATATCCCTGGGAATTATACAACATTAAAACTGGTTTAATTGGTTAATTAACTTTTCTGTCTTCTTTTTGAGTYCTTAGAGTTTTGGCTCAATGTTCTTCATCATTAAACTGAATTGTTGTTTTATTTAAACTAAATTAAAGTTTAAAGTCACAACCCGCAATGACCCCATCTATCAGACCCACACCTGATGCGTTCACACTTCAGCTTTAGATATCAAAGTGCAAGTGTGAACGCACCAGATGCGATCGGGTTTGATTTCAGACTGTTTATGTAACAGTTCGTGATGTCTTTCTCTGACCTTTGCCCTTCAGCGTTGGTGGCAGAAAAGGATGGGACTCCGGTGTTTAAGTTCCCGCGGTGGAGGCTGAAGGGACAGCCCATCCCTGAGGTGGTGGAGGCATACAGATCCGTGGGAGCCGAGCTGAACGTCATGCCCTTCTGCTCTCAGTTCATCCCCATGAACGTGATCGATCACCCCAAACACGGCTCCATCATCTACCACCCCTCCATTCTGCCCCGGCACAGAGGAGCCTCTGCCATCAACTGGTGAGTTCATACACTATATATGTCAGCCGGAATCAGCACTTACTGTGGTGTTTGGAGGTCAAAAGCGTTTTTAAACTTTTCATATGTTTTTAAACCATTTTCAAAGTGTTTCTGAAAGTTAGTTTAAAAAAAAACTTTAAAAGGTTCTAACAATTAATTATTTTTAAAGAATTGTTTGTTTCTAAGTAATGTGTTGAAGATACGCTGTTACGTGGTTTTAATGGATCTGTGCGTACAGGACGCTGATCGAGGGGGATAAGAAAGCAGGGTTCAGTATCTTTTGGGCCGATGACGGTTTGGACACTGGACCCATCCTGCTGCAGAGAGAATGCCCGGTGGAACCCAACGACACCGTGGACACCCTCTACAACCGCTTCCTGTTTCCAGAGGGCATCAAGGCCATGGTAACCATGACAACAGTTCTCTGTCCAGTAATACTTTGCGGCTGGTGTTTCTCAGTTACAGTTTAATTGTGGGCTTGGTGTTGGAACAGGTGGAGGCTGTGCAGCTCATCGCAGACGGTAAAGCCCCGAAGATCCCTCAGACTGAAGAAGGAGCGAGTTATGAGGGAATCCAGAAGAAGTCTAACGCTAAAGTGAGACGCAAACCTACACGGCAGACACCTCCGATATCTTCTCAAAGCGTTCCTCAGACTGTTCCTCAAACAAACAGACTGGGATTTTTAGGGGTCAAAGGTTGTGTTTGATTGGAACATGTTTATGCATGTATACATATCTGTCTCGCTTGCTTATGTTTAGGTGAATATGGCCCAGCCAGCTGAGTCCATCCACAACTGGATCCGAGGTCACGATAAAGTCCCGGGTGCCTGGGTCAACATTGACGGAAAGGTGTGTTTCAAACACACTTGTAACTTGTGTTACAGACATCGAATCGTGACCCTGGTCTCCACATACTGTCATTCATTTCCTAATCAATATTGTTCAGACCGACCAGAGCCTGTTTATGATGTTTGTGTTTCATTTAGACTTTGTTTTTGCCAAACGATAACGCATGTGCTTGTGTAATATGTACTGCAGCCCGTAACGCTGTACAGCTCATCCGCGTTAAGTGGGTCAGTACCAGCCGGTCAGCCAGTAGAAGTGGAGGGGGCAGCCCAGCCTGGACTCATCACCAAAACGGGCCTCGTTCTGTTTGGGTCTGATGGAAAACCGGTAGGTTCTGAGCTCAGTTCCTATTTACAATCTGGGCTGAACTAATACGTTACAAGTAATTGTGTTATAATTGTGTTTGCGAACTTGTAGCTTCAAGTGAAGAACCTGCAATTTGAGGATGGAAAGATGATTCCTGCATCCAGATACTTCTCCTCGGAGGAGAACACCAGCCTGGAGCTCACAGAGGAGGAGACAAAGATGGCTGAGGAGATCAGGGTCTGTACGATTCACAATGATTGATTATTAAAAATGTAAATAAAAAACTGTAAGTAACTGGGATGTATTGGATATATTGGAGCGTTTTGGCATCTGGGATTTGTTTTGATGGTTTTCTAGGTGATCTGGAAGGGAATCCTGAGCAACGTTCCGAGTGTTGATGAAACAACCGACTTCTTTAAATCGGGAGCAGCTTCCATGGATGTGGTCAGGTGGGTTTGAACTTCACCTTTGGAATTTTGTCAATAATTATTGCTTTGGTGGCCCAAAAACAGACCCAGAGCAATTATCTTGTTTGTTTGTGTGCGTGAGATATGAGTGAACTTGGAGACCTCCTTTTGATTTAGCCCAGAACACCCTAGCTACGAAACAGCAGCAGCCTAGCAACCCAGCACACGTGTTTGTAGTAGTTGACAGTGTGTTTGTCGGTTCAGGTTGGTGGAGGAGGTGAAGCAGAAATGTGGAGGTGTTCAGCTTCAAAACGAAGACGTCTACATGGCCACCACCTTCCAGAGCTTCATCCAGATGTTGGTCAAACGTCTGCGAGGAGAAGACCAGGAGGAGGAACTCGTCATCGATTACGTCACCAAAGACGTGAATAACATGACGGTGAAGATGCCGTACCAGTGCTTCATCAATGGCAGCTTTGAAGATGCAGAAGATGGAAAGACGTATAACACAGTGAACCCAACAGATGGTTCGGTGAGTTCACACATCTCACACACACCCATATAAACACACATACACAGTCACTTAAACAAACACACACTCGTCTTATGTTTCCTCTGTGTGTTTCAGGTAATCTGTAAGGTGTCTTACGCGTCAGTGGCAGACGTGGACCGGGCAGTTAGCGCAGCAAAAGAGGCCTTTGAGAACGGCCCCTGGGGCAAAATGAACCCTCGTGACCGGGGCAGACTGCTCTACCGGTGAGCGCTTCAGATTGTGTGTGTTTGTGGGTCAGCAGTTTGTTGACATTATGGATCTAATTGGGCAATATTTGCCTCAGACTCGTAGTAATATGCGATAATGACATGATAGAGAATTGATTTGTTTGAAGAGCTTCAGTGAGTTTGTGTGTGTGTGTGTGAACAGTCTGGCTGATCTGATGGAGGAACACCAGGAAGAACTGGCCACCATCGAGACGATCGACTCTGGTGCCGTTTATACGCTGGCTTTAAAAACCCACGTGGGCATGTCCATTCAAACCTTCAGATACTTCGCTGGCTGGTGCGACAAGATCCAGGTGTGTGTTCACGCTTCATGTCCTCCAGTCCATTTTGCCACTTCCTGTTATTGACGCATCATATCCTGTGTTTTTCCAGGGTTCGACGATACCCATCAACCAGGCTAGACCCAACCGCAACCTCACCTTCACAAAGAAAGAACCTCTTGGGTGAGGAAATGTTCTTGTGTGTGTGTGTGTGTTTATGAACGTACGTTACTAGGGTAAATGTGAAATACGGTTTGTTGGTTTCTCAGTGTTTGTGCCATAGTGATTCCGTGGAATTATCCGTTGATGATGTTGGCATGGAAAAGCGCAGCGTGTCTGGCAGCCGGAAACACACTCGTTCTGAAACCTGCACAGGTAACACACACACACACAAACACACACGCATCATAGAACCCACCAGAAATCCTTCAATATGACATTCCCTTCTCCTGATTTTCCAGGTAACTCCTCTAACAGCTCTGAAGTTTGCGGAGCTGACTGTCAAAGCAGGAATTCCAAAAGGAGTTATCAATATTGTACCAGGATCAGGTAAAAGCTCCTTATTTCATAAAAACAACAACCACACTAACCGTACAGCGACAAAAACACTAGGGCAACCTAACACTACAAAGCACTCATCTAGCAACTGCTTAGCAACGGGCTGGAAACACCCAACAATGCCCTAGCATTCCGCAAGTGATTTTTATTTGTTAACTGTCTCTCAGGTGGTCTGGTGGGGCAGAGGATGTCTGATCACCCTGATATACGTAAGCTCGGTTTCACAGGCTCCACACCCATCGGCAAACAGATCATGAAAAGGTACATTTATTTAGTTAGTTAGTTTTACAGAAACATTTATCCAACATCTGCTTTTTAAAGTAGCAACAAAAGCATTAAAATGTATACTGTGTCCACTGACTTTCCTGTTGATGATGTTATTTCCTGTTGCAGCTGCGCGGTCAGTAACCTGAAGAAGGTTTCTCTGGAGCTGGGCGGTAAATCTCCTCTCATCATCTTCAGTGACTGTGACATGGATAAAGCTGTTAGGATGGTGAGAGACGAAACTGCCAGAAGATTCAGATAATGTCACACAAATCTGTTTTAACTGTCTGTGTGTGTTTCTGTGTGTTCTGCAGGGCATGAGTTCTGTTTACTTCAATAAGGGCGAGAACTGTATCGCTGCTGGTAGATTGTTTGTGGAGGAATCCATACATGATGAGTTCATCAGCAGAGTGGTGCGTTTTATCATGTTTACTTCAGTAATTGAGATGATTAAGTTTTGCTATTTAATGAAAGCATTAGGGAAACGCTGTCACAACCTAAAATTTGTAGCTGGAATGTTGTGGTTAGGTTGAAGAAATCAGGAAAATGAAGATCGGAGATCCATTGGATCGCTCTACAGATCACGGGCCACAGAACCACAAAGCCCACCTGGACAAACTGCTGGAGTACTGCGAGATGGGCGTGAAGGAGGGGGCGACGCTCGTCTATGGTGGGAAACAGGTGGACATACCAGGTGAGACCTTAAATCCAACCACCAAAACCCATTTAGCATTAAAATTCTGCAGCTGTATTAGCGATGTGTGGAGGTGATGTATGTGATGTGATGTATGATGATGTTGCTTGCGGCTTTTTCAAAGTATTTTATATTTTGGTTACATCACGCCTCTGTTGATCTGTGTTCACAGGCTTTTTCATGGAGCCCACAGTTTTCACAGATGTAGAAGATCACATGTTCATCGCCAAAGAGGAATCGTTTGGTCCTGTTATGGTGGTGTCCAAATTCAAGGATGGGTGAGTGGTCCTAGCTAGAAATTAGCTAGGAAGCTGATTCTGTTAGTTTTGACCAGATGTGCATCATTTAAACTTTATTTGGACACTAAAAAATGAATTTAAGGGTCATGATCAGCATTCTTAACTCTTAACTCCAGATTGAAGAGCCCCACCGTACTATAACAATGTATTACACTTCCTGTTTCAGTGATGTGGATGGAGTTCTGAGCAGAGCCAACGACACAGAGTTCGGTCTGGCCTCTGGAGTCTTCACCCGTGACATCAGTAAGGCCATGTACGTCAGCGAGAGACTGGAGGCTGGAACCGTGTTCATTAACACCTACAACAAAACCGATGTGGCGGCTCCTTTTGGAGGCTTCAAACAATCCGGATTCGGAAAGGACCTCGGTACGTGTGAACAAAACATAGACTCACTCCGGATTCTAAACCAGATTCATTTATATTAAGATGGTGTGTATGTGAATGTCTGTCCAGGTGAGGAAGCCCTGCACGAGTATCTGAGGACTAAAGCTGTAACCGTGGAGTACTGAGAGAAACCCACAGGTGTGAACGCAGTCCGCAATGGCCAAACGGTCTCACTCCACTTTGACTTGAAGCTGGTTTGAACTGAAGAGCATCTGCCATGACTACACTAATGTGCCTCCATTTTTAATGCCCTTTTCTCTGCAAGATATGGAGCGTGTCTGATGTGGACACACCATCCTACGCTGGCTAAACCATTTTTTTAAAAACCAACAGACATTCAAGTGCATCTAAGGAAACAAGAACACAACTATAAATGCACAGACTCATGTCATCAGATCAAGCAGTGATTCTTTTAATCACAGTGTCCGTTAAAAGTGATTTATCATTTTTTTATTTTTAGGAACTACAATAGTGTCAAAAACTTCTTTGAGTGTTACACTGTGTCCTAACTGACCAGTGACAAACAACCTGTTTCAGCCAATCACTGCATTTCTTGATGTCATACAGCTATTGAAGAGCGATTTTGCTGGTTGCTTAATTGAACCATATTTGGTTATGACAGTTTTGCAAAGTTTACAATCTGAGTTCACTTTATAATTTAAGTAGCATTTTAAACTTTATAGCACACACACAGTATAAACAACTGCCACTTTATGAAATCTGTATTACCACATTTGTACATCATGTTTTTAATATAAGTGAATTTTCACATCACCCCTTTTATCCAGCATAACTGTATATAAGAGATGGGACAAATGGTCTTATTTTATATATTTAATTTTGCATTCCAGGCAGACACAAGATAGGAAAAGTTGAAAGGAACGATATAAACATTATTCTTTGTGCAAGAAAGTAATTTATTTTGTACAAAAATAAAAGACAGGTTTTATGGGACAAATGTGATAGTTGTTTACGCATTCAACACAAATGACTGTGAAACTGATGATGTAATATATCTGCAACTCAAAAATTGATGTAAACAAGATGTGATTCCTTGTGATGCTTCTGTCATGCATTTGATAAGAGGAGATGTGATTCTTTGCAAATGTTACTATCAGTGTCTCAATCCTCTGTATAAGTTCACAGTCACACTTGCCAAAATGTCATTACAACAGTGTTAAAACTTTATTTGAACAAATATCGAAAACAAAGCGTAGGTAAACCCATTTTTACAATAAAGATAATAAAACAAACACTTTCTGTATTTTTATTAAACATACAGTAATGTCATCCCAGTTAAACTGTATTAATTTCAGTCAGCATCTGCATACGGAGTTACATCAAATATCTTCTCATAAGAGTCTGTCTAGCAGGAGATATAAAAGCTCACGTCCAACCAATGACAGTCTCTGGCTTCCACAACCTATGGAAGTCTACTACAATTCACTTTAAGGGACAGAAACGTCCTCTGGTCCGTGTCACGTTCTCCAGAGGACAGTGCATGCATCACTCTCCCGTCTCCAGCACCTGGATGTTGGCTTTTCCCTTTCTTTTCCCCGGGAGTTTGAGTTTCTCTTCAGTAAGACTCACTTCTTCCTCCGAGCTGTCAGATGACTCCGATGACTCCTCATCTTCATCGCAGCTGTCTGAGTCCTCCAGCTCCACCAGAGCCACGTCCTGTCAGACGAACATCACACACATCCATTAGTTACACATTGTTAATGAAAGCACGCTGTGTACTGACACCACACCGACCATCTCTATAACTTTCTCTGCATCCTCCACGATCTCAATGTCGAAGTGACCAGCTGGGGCCTGTTTCACCTGCTCTCTTAAAGTCTCATTGGCCTGTGCGATCTGGGGAAGAAAACTCTGCAGTCTGTCCAAAACTAGCACAAAAAACACCAGTCATCTCACTTATCGCATTACAGCACTTATGCATTATTATACAAAGCACGACAACCAGTGTTAAATGTTGTATTATTCATTATGTACAATAACAATGTAAAACAGCAGGAAAATACTCACCGTTACTTTTCGGCAACCTTTGCGTTTGCAAATGAGTGTTTTTGGACTTCAACAAAAGTTTCTCATAGATTCCTAAAGACACATACAAACATATAGCATTTGTAAACACACATACGTATATGTATGTTTGTATAAACGTATGAAGATTGGTAACTGTTGCTCTTAATAAACAAACTAATAAACAAACTGTTTCACATAATAACACCTTTCTCGCTGCCACATGTCAGCAGGTCTTTGGAGGAGTTTTTCTTGATATTGTTTTGTGTTTGATCCATAATTCACCAGAGGCACGGAAACGTCCACACGTGTGTTTACACGACATAATAACTTCCTCGTTCAGGGGTCAGATCTCCGCTCGCGTGTGGCGCCCTCTATAGTCACGGATGTACGGTGCATATAATATTATAGATATTAAAATAAATAAATTTAGATAAATAAATATAAGCACATTTTGAAATATTAGTTTGAGCTGCTAATGTTGTTTCACAAATTATTTAGCAGAACATCCTACACTTGCTAGGTAGTGAAATTGCATTATTTGTTTGTTTACAGTCTGGTCGTTCCTGTTTATCATGTCTGTCAATACGCATCTGTTTTAAAACCTGACCTCCAACCTGCCAGGAATTTAAGCAGTTTTGCTCGTCTGACCACGTGGTTTAAAGATGAACAACCTTTAACATTACAAGAAAGGCAACACATTATTTAATTCAGGAAAATACCGAGATGCTTCACCGCACTGTGACATTTTGTGGTCATTTTTATGCACGTTTTCAACGCATCGCGCGTAAAGGCGGCGGGGACTTTTAGTTTGAAATCCGCGCTCGTTCCCGCGTCTGTCGCAGTGCACGCGCGCTTGCTGTCATAACTCCGGTCTGGCGTTCCGGGAAGAGACGAAACTCACGGAAAAACTCACGGTAAACATATTTATTTATTACATACACACAATTATTTGATCGTTTATGAGGAAATAACGTTTAATAAGCATTAAATAAGACGTTAGTTTTATCTGACAGCAGGTATTTGACTCGGTCTGTTAAGTGTTTCTGAGGGGACAGATGTGATGTTTCGGGTTATTTCAGTTCATGATACACTTTGTTGTTGCATAAAGACGAGATTTAAATGTGTTTTTATTCATTAATATAAACTATAAAACACAATGTGACGTTTTTTTAATGTTGTTTAGCTGAATATACAGCCTGTCCCGTCTGCCACGGTGTCGCATGCATAACGTGTTCAAATGATAGACACTTACCTGTGTATATACCTGTAGACATTATAATCTCTGTATTGCTTTAGATAATTGTGTGTTTGTGAGAATATGTCTTTCTTTCTTTCGTTTGAATTAAACTTCACTGTATATGGGGTCATTTTTTAGCTGTCCACTTTTTTTTATACCATTAAGTTGTAAAATGAACATTGTGTTTAGATGTGTTTGTTTACTGTAATGTCAGATCTCTGATTCTAGATTAGACTTTCTTGTTATCTTTGTATAATTGGGTGTATTACCATATTTTTCCATTACATGTGCGATATTTAACCTGTGGGAAAGTGTGTTAAATGTGTGTTTGTTCATTGTTGTGTGGAGTGTGTACTAAACACGTCACACAGTTCAGCACATATCAAGTGACTGAGATGAAAGATCAACAGAATGAAAGATAGCATGTAATTGTTGTTTTTTTGAGTGTCATGCAGGGACCATCAGAACCGCGAGGCAAGACAACATCTCACATTTCTTTGCGCTTAACAGTTTTTCTTTCGCAGTCTCTGCAGGACTAGAAGATCTCACAACCGTTATGGACATCAGCCGGTTCTTCTAATCCACCGTTCTTCTTGCTGTCCGAAGGGCCATGAGCCCGGCCAGCCGTGATCTTCAGTATGAGCCTCAGAAACTTAGGAGGTGTTGTGCTCGGCTCCCTGAGCCCTAGTCTGGCAGCACAGGCCGGAGGAGCCTGGAGCTCTTTGTCCTTCAGACCCATTCCCTCCATGCTTCAGACCATGGTACCTTCTGGTTACACCGCTCTACAGGAGGAACGTCTGGCCATGGTGGACCTCGGCCCGCCCAAACCAGACTCCCTCAAAAACGGCTTCCACCGCGAGTCCCGACGCCACTCGGACCGCAGCAACCGGACATCAATCAGCCTATCAGATGTGGGAGACGGTCGCTATGGAGAAACGGAGCCCATGCTGTCAGATGGAAGGCTTTCAGGAGATGAAGCAGATGAAGAAGAGGAGAGCGAGCAGGAAGGACAGCAGCAGGCGGCGAGAAACATGCCCAAAGAGTCGCCCCTGGCCATGACACTGCAGATTCTGGTGCCCTTCCTGCTGGCCGGGTTTGGGACAGTGTCGGCTGGAGTGGTACTGGATATAGTACAGGTGAGATTCAGAAACGCTCATTAAAATCTGGATTCATTCCAGCTGCATCATGGGGACAGGATTCAACCGCTCACCTGTCTCTGCGTTCTTCTTTCTCCAGCACTGGGAAGCTTTCAAATACATCACTGAGATCTTCATCCTGGTTCCTGCTCTTCTGGGTCTGAAGGGAAATCTGGAGATGACTTTGGCGTCCAGACTTTCCACGGCGGTGAGTGTCAGTCCGTCACATGACTTCCACCCCACCGAGTTACTTCCTGTACTGTGCTTTAAATGCCACCTGTAATATTGGTATTGTAGTCATGTTTCACCTGGAAGTCAGTTTTGTTAAACCAACATTTGTAAAGTTGTAACTTAGCAACAACTGTCTGTCTTGTAAGAAGTGATTCACAGACGTACAGTGATGAGATCTGAGCTTGTTTTGGGCATGTTGACACCAGTCATGTCTGTACGAGTTCCTACGGGCTCCTTTCTATACATTATATACATTATGTGTGACATAATAAAGACTGAGTCTATTATTATGGTTATGATTGCATAGGTGTTTTTCCAAACCTATATATAACTGAGCAGGTAATGCAAACACAAACAGGCTGTTAAGACGACGTGAAATTAAACCCTGAAAATATCATGAATATTCATGAACGAGGGCTCATGAATATCCCTGATTTTGTACATGATTCTCCAGTGCATAAAATAAAATGGCATTTCTTTGTTAAATGATGCTAAATTAATGCTAAACAAAAGTGAATTTTGTGTTGTGTGGAGGTCAGTTCAGAACACAAAGGACAGAAGCGAGTTCTCTTTTCCTCTGGATCACACAGTCTGGGGTGATATCTGCTGACAGAGCGATTTTAGTTTTTGGTAGCTGGTGTTTTTTTTCTTTGTGGCGGGACTTCAGAGCTCAGAGGGTCTCGGCTCATGCAGTTCGACGTCTGGAGCTCTCGTGGCAAATGTGTCGACCTCTCGAGGTGGAAAAAACAAACAAACCCTGCTGTGGTGTGGAGCGAGAGTCCTTCTGTTCACCCTCACATAGC
This sequence comes from Yasuhikotakia modesta, assembly GCA_036877545.1. NCBI lineage: Eukaryota > Metazoa > Chordata > Actinopteri > Cypriniformes > Botiidae > Yasuhikotakia > Yasuhikotakia modesta. The sequence goes on along the minus strand of JBAJNP010002855.1, from coordinate 5,848 downwards.
TGCCGGAGAAAAGCCAAACGCTTTATTTCAAACTCCTGCGTGCTGCCGTCTCGCATTAACGTTTGCGTTTTTGCTTTTGGAAGCACACATGCTTCATTGTTGGCTCATGTAGTCGGCCATCTTGTTAGACTGTTGGCAGAGATCTGTTCCAAACCTAAGCTTCTGTAATCCAGTACTTAGCTGATAGTTTAATTTTTATTGTACTGCTGTTGTTCATTATTGTGCGATATCTCCTCAACGCTTTCTAACAGTCTTATTTTTGTCCCTTCATTGTTTGCCAAGTTATGTGTATTTAAATAGGGAAACAAGGGTTTTTAAATCATGTAAATGTGCTATATTCAAAGATTTACTTGATAGTACCTGTTACMTTGGAAGTACCATCAAAGTACCATTGAAGTACCGTCATAGTACTATGGTACTTTTAGAGTGTGCTTCTGTTTGAACTGTACTGTACTTTACTGTACACTGTGTTTTGTTGTCTTTAGGTGAATGTGGGAAAAATGGACTCACCCATAGAGAAGTGGAATCTTATTATTGGAAACTTGGCACTAAAACAGGTACGAGATTTTCAGTCAAATATATACACAGCCCTGTTCTATACTGTATGTGCAAAAATAAATGCAGGCTGATCATGTATCACTCTGCCACTATATAAATGCACTTAATAAGTAATTAAACCTGTTATTGTGTCAGTGCTTTTGTGTTAGTAAATTTCCACCTGTTTTTGCCTTTTTCTCATTTACCAGCATGTAAAAAACTATAGATTAACGTTTTTGTTATTGGACGAAAACATTTATATAACCTAAAAGTGTTAGCTGGGCATCCGCCAAAATGTTTCTTTGTTTTAAACTTTCAATGTTACCGAAGGACGTTGTGAGAGCATTTGGCACATTGTCTGTTTGCTGTCACTGTAAGAGCCACATTTGTGAATTCATCTCCCCCTCAGGTGCAGGCGACAGTGATCGGTTTCCTGGCAGCCGTCTCCGCTGTCATTTTGGGATGGATTCCTGAAGGAAAGTTTCAGATAAGCCACGCTGTGCTTCTCTGTTCCAGCAGCGTCGCCACGGCCTTCATAGCATCTCTGCTGCAGGGTATGAACCTCAGATGAACCTTTACCAGTAATGCTGAGTGATAATACTGCCACTGAATTCACTCGTCTGTGATCTGACACAGGCATCATCATGGTGGGCGTCATCGTGGGGTCGAAGAAGACGGGCATTAACCCTGATAATGTGGCCACTCCCATTGCCGCCAGTTTTGGTGACCTCATCACGCTAGCCATCCTGGCGTGGATTAGCCAGGGTCTCTACAACTGTCTGGGTAAGAGAGGACTAGACAGGAAGTGTGCGTTTAATTATTCTAAGGGGCCTTTAAAGGGACAGTAAAAATTCCCTATTGTTTTGGGTGAACTGACCTTTTAAGCGCTTTGTGCTTAGCAACACGTTAGCGGTCAACTCAACACACTAGCACTCAAAATGTTAGTCAAGTCACAAATAGTGAGTCACTATTAGGGTAGTTGATGTTTACTAAGAGCATTCAAATCAGTCACTTTATAAGGTTACATTTCAGGTGATTTGAAAGCTAGCAGCCTATGTAGACAGCAGAAGGCAAGGCAACTTAGTAGGGTGTGATACAAAGCGAGAGGCACTTATTTTTTACACAGTAGAGGTGGAAAGTCACACAGTATCTGTTAAACACCACAAGAGGGCAGTAGAACTCTCACTTTAGACCTGAGCAACTGCGGATATGTCAGTAGCTGTGTTTGAAGGCTAGCTTATAAAAATAAATGATTTGATTAGGTCTGTTCTTTGGCTTATTACAATGTGATAATGAAAAGTTTTAGTAATGCACCACTCACACACACTGTTGCAGGTGTCAGATGATGAGGTGAGTTATGGTGGGATTGATATATTTTTGGGGCAGGGTTGTTTTGCTAATGAGTCTGGCTTTGGACAATAAGAGTTTTGTGACCAAGTTCATGGGCTGCCTGGGTCTACATTTCCACAATCTCATGAAACACACGCACACACACACACACACAGAGGGCTCACTGTGTGTCTGTCTTTTGCACAGACACACTTTCACTCTCTCGCTGTCTAGCGCACCTACACACACTGTCTTCCTCTCTGACCGAAATATTAATACACACACACACATGCCCTGTTCCAAAAACTAGTTAGTTGCCTACCTAGACAGCATCTGAAGGGCTCAATCCAAATAGGGTTTTAATTTTGCTGCTATCTGAATACTTCATATTAGCAAAATTCAATCCCAGAATGCATTGGGATGAGACTGATGTTGAATGAGGTGATAACAAATATTATTCAATACTGAAAAGTAGCAATCATATTTTATGTAGTCGTGTTTGTGCGTATTTAAAGATGTTGACTGTATATGAGGATTGAGGGGGCACTGTAGATTTTGGAACAGATCTCTCTCTCTCTCTCTCTCTCTCTCTCTCTCTCTCTTTCTTTCTCTCTCTCTCTTTGAAACACACATAAACACACGTCTTATTGCTTTTTCCCCCTCCTGCAGTAAAACACACACACACATTAAGGTGTGAAAGTGGTCCGTGCTGACGGCGGTCTGGTGTTTATACTGGTGAAATGCGCTGTGATGAGTCATTGTGATAAGTCCCAGACTGGCCCGGGCCCGGCCAACGCTGCGCTCCTTTTTTAGGCTTTTTCTTTCCCCCAGAGGTGAGGTAAGGTGAGGGCACGGCCAAACAGCACCAGAACCCAGTGCCAAAACCACAGTCACCATGCCAACCAGCAAAGAGACGAGCTCATGCCATCATTAGACCCGACCGCTGGCCTGTCGTGACCATCTCACACTAAATATACACACACACACACCAACTCCAGCGCCGTGTTTCGGATTTAAAGATTTGGGATTGTTTAGTATGTGATGAAGAGACTTTGGGATGAAAACTAAAGCTCTTTTGGAGCCGCGCCAACATCAAAAATATTAAATTCAAATGTTAAGAAGCTCATATTTTTCTTTCTTAATCTGCTTAAATCCAATTACAGCTCGCGAGCAGCGGATTGAGGGCCATATACCGCACATCAGTGCTTTCTCCAGAGCGCAGATTTTTGGAGTTTTGGTTCCAATTTTAGTTAATGGAATCATTAACGATTTTTTCGGAGTTCATTTGAGGACGGATCTGATAATTGTTTCAGATTCAGACTGCAAATTTGTCACCAAGGAGCCGTTTACACAGCGCTCCGATTAAAGCCAAAAACTGTATTTTCACGTTTTAAAGTGCATGTTCATAAAAAGACGTTATCATCTTCGTTCAAACTACAAAATAAATATTTTTTGTGGAAACGAGGATGCCATATGTATGAATTGTATTTGTTAGTCTAACTAGTGATATTACTAACTACTGACCTGGTGTACAAAATACATGATTTTTTGGGCATTTTCACGGATGTGTGTGAGCAGAGATTGTTTTTACAGCACAGTCATCTATCTCTCTCTCAATGTCTCTCTCCCTCAGACTCTCATCCATACGTGTCGTCTCTGGTCTGTGCGTTCTTCATGTGTCTGACACCTCTGTGGATGGTCATCGCATCCAAACATCCGGCCAGCCGGCAGCTGCTGTACTCCGGCTGGGAACCTGTCATCACCGCCATGTTCATCAGCAGGTGAGATCTTCGTCACGTACCTTCACACAAAAAGGCTAAAAACATGCTGGAAATAAACAACTCTGTTCTTCTTCTACAGCATTGGAGGACTCATCCTGGACAAAACCGTGTCGGATCCCAACCTGGCTGGAATTGTGGTGTACACGCCTGTCATTAATGGTGAGAACTGTCGTACGATGCAGAAATGCTTCATAAAGCTTGAGTTCTGTACTGTGTGTTATACTGTGTGTTATCTTTCAAAGAAACAGTAACGCAGTACTCGGCGTTCCAGGCCTGTTATTCATCTGTGAGACCCAAAAGAAGAGTTTTTGCTGATTGAGTCTTTTGTTAGACACACAGTATCGTAGCTTAATGTTGGTATGAAATCTACTGATCATTCCTTGACCAATGATAGCGGTCAGAGTGAAATGACAGGATTAGTGGTTTATGAGACTTAAACTAGCGTTTTCATTCTTACTTTACTAAACTAATGGAATCTGTGACTCGTCAGCTGTTGTAGAAAGTTCACGTCTTCAGACTGTGAAAGCATTTAAATAACATTACAGTTTCTGTCTCTGCTCTTAGATTATTATTAACTGATAAAGATGTCCGTAATAATCTCTCGTTTAAAACCGAGCATGGGTCCCCGGGGCAGATCTAAAGACGTGATTTTTAATGAATGTTTCCTGACCGAGAAGAAAGGGGGAGGATTTGATACGGCTGAAATGGAGCGGAGTTTCTGGCCGCGGGGCGCAGTCATTAATTGCGGTAGTTCATTCGCTGCTGGTAACTGGATCGTGGCGCTTCCACAAAGAACGGTACGATTTTTAATTAAAACACACTAATGAGAGACATTTACGTCGTCTGCGGCCTCGAATCTGTGTGTGTGGAGAATGAGGTCAGTTTATTCACATCACCACATCAACGTTTCTGTCAAAACAGGTTTTCACACACAATTCGAAGATGTACGTGATGCAAAAACTCCAAGAGGAAGTTGGACAGTAAAAGGACAGTGAGAAACGGAATGAGAAACTTTAGACTTTTATGGTTTGTCAGCCCCAACAGGAAGTGAGTCAGAGAAGATGATTAGACGTATACATGCACACGTACCACTTATGTACAGAGAAATAGGTTCCAGATTGCATAAATAGAGCAAATTGTCACCCCACCCACAGCACAGCATACAGAAACTGTACGTAAAGACACGCCCACAATGCACATCTGGTGTGACACCCAAATTCGACTCTCTGTAAGATTTCAACTCCCCAGCTTCTGATTGGTTCATACACTGGGGCGGCTGCTACCTGATTGGTCTATGTATGTAAAGTCCATCCCCACACCTAATCCTAACCATAAAAGGAAGAAACAGGGGAGTTGTAATTTCACGGGGAGTTAGATTTTGAAACCACACTGACCAGTCACGTCTACAACCCAGATTACAGCATCCATACATGCAAATCCTGCGTCTGGTGCTGAAACCAGATTTATTAGCAATTCCATTTCCTGTTGGCAGGCAAAGGTAAAACAGGCATCAGTGTAATTGGACCTCGTTGCTCAGGAATTGTAGCACTGGCTAATTTAAACCGCAGACACATGCCCACGCTCCCGGCACAGACGGCGTCTCTCCAGCACCACAGGGACGCGCTTCAACCTCTGCGTAAAACACAAACACAGCCTTGTTGGGACTAATTGCGCAGAGACGTGTGCGGCGCTAAAAGATAATGGCTCCCCTCCGCCTGTACTGATGAGAAATGTTATTCGACCTGAGTTCACGCATTACACGTGTGATGCATTATTTTATTATTATTATCATTTAGATGAGTGTTTGTGTTTGGTTTCAGGGGTAATTTGTTGATTTAGTTGCTTGTAAAGGCACATGTCAGGAACACAGGCACATTTAAATGCCATTAGCCTTTTTGACCTCTTTCAGTTGATCCATTACTGACACACTTTGAGTGGAAGAGACGTTTCAGGTTTTTGTGACCCGATGATGTTTCAGATCAGTTCTGAGAGAGATTTAACTCCCAAACTTATTTGTGGATTTTGTGTGATGACCAACATTTTATTGTTTAATAAACAGTTCGGTGTCTTTTGTTCTGTTCAAATTAATTCTGTTCTTTTTCCATAAACAGTTTGTTTCTGCTTTATTCTGTCTGTTTTCTTTTTCTTTCTTTGTTCTGTTGTGGTTTTCACATACAACAAGACAGTCACAACCCTGATAG
>JBAJNP010002854.1:0-44311 GCA_036877545.1 Yasuhikotakia modesta | reverse complement strand
TTGCCTTTATTGATTTCTTTACTGTCTAGTTTATGGAGAAGCGTTTAAGAATTTCCCTTTATTTTCACTTTTTGATTCGTCTGGCTACTAAAACATCAGTGCTGCGTTACATAAACACACAGCAAAGGGCTTCACGTATTGCTGTATGGTTTTGTGAATGTAGTTTTGGGCAACATACGCTGACATGTTTTCTAGTGGTCCTGATGCGAGTTTGAGGGCACGCCCCGCCCCCGCCACATACAGACCAATCATAGTCGCCGGATGCCAAGCGCGTGTCTCTGGACCCCTGCAGCATCACACCTAACATCTGCAGCGCAAACACTCACAACACACAACCTTCATAACACACAGTTACCATCACCTGCTAGTTACCCCTGTTTTAAACCGAGTGGGGGTTTTCACCGGGGATCACCACGGAGTTGGTTGCGCACACGTTATTCTCCAAACGCATCTCAATCGTTTGCGGTGCCAGAAAGCCGCTCAGCAACAGAAGATTGTCGGAGTTGCTCACAGATCCGAGCAGAAACGGACGAACCGCGTTGTTGTGGTAAAAGAAAAGCGATTGTTTAACTCCAGCATCACAGGATGGCTGATGTCAGCTCCGACTGCAACATCAAGGTGTTGTGTCGTTTCCGACCCCTGAACCAGTCCGAAATCCTCCGCGGGGATAAATGTGTTCCCACATTTCAAGGAGACGACACCGTCATCATCGGGGTGAGTTTCTCTCAGTTTCCTCTTTGTGTTTAACAAGCATAAATAATCAATAAAGTGACGCAGATGGTTTCACAGTCAAAAGTCAAAGTTTCATTTTCACAATATCTAGATGGGGCTGTGAATTTTGAAGCAAATGCTTACTAGTTATGCATACTAATGATGTGTGTGCCAGTGATGCTTAACCAATGATGTAAATGATAACTGAACGCAACACCACAACATCAATACTTCATAAATGACTGTGAAAACATTGCATTCGCTTCTACATGATGTGTAAAAACTCCTTGTATGAGGTTGTGAGGGGTGATAACCTAGGAAAAACAGACAGACAGACAGACAGAAATTCCTCCCCAAGGTAACCACATAATAATTTTCCTGCAGTGTGGATGAATAGATTCATGCACACATCGAGTGAGACGGCCTTTAAAGCATTTCATCGTCATGAATTCAAATCTAACCCCGTCTTTCATTTCTGCTGCCTCTTTATTTGCATACACACGCCCACCTGCGCCCACACACGCATGCATGCATGCATGCATTCACGCAAACTCCACATGCTTCAGTAATGAGCTCCATCTGTCTGCAACATCCATGATGAACAGTCGCTTCGGTCCGTTCATGTCTTTATGACTCACGGTTCCAGCAAATTCACACAGGAAACTGAAGGTTTCTCTCGATTGGTGGGTTGCACAAATATAGATTTAGGCAGAGCAGATGATCTTTCCAGAAACATTTTGTGTTATGCTGGTTGACAGTCTCTTCACATCTTGATAGCGTCACTAAGTGACTGAAACATATATATGTATATATCTTCAGTGCATCTGAAGTGTAGTATAATATATCTAAAGTGTTCACCCAATTGTTGCATTAGGTCTGAATGAAATTATAGTATGTGTGCGTTCATGTGTAGAACACATACCATCAGAGTCAGGTTTTGTGTCATTCTGAGCTACACCCTTTAAAAAGTGCTTCACCATACCATAGAAGAACCATATTTGTCTGTGTGCTTTCATGTAGAACCCTTAACATGTGTAGAGCATTTGGACAAACACACAGCAGGTTATAACAGTGACTCCTGTGAGAACAGACTCATTCATCTTCTCAGCAGTAATTTAAAAACAATCACAGCTCTTCAGTTCTGCTCTTAATGCCGGAACAGCTGAAATATAGAGAGATTAAGGAGAAGAATAAATGTGTTTGTGTAAGTGTGCCAATGTCTGTGTGATAAATGAGCGCTGCTGTTATTGATGAAAGTGTGTGTGTGTGATAAATAGTGTGTGACTCAGATAAATGGGTCATTCCTGCTCTGTAGTGCCCCTTATATTCAGCATCTATTAAAATGATATATGAATACTCTTGTGTTGTGATACACTGTGATACGCTGTGGTCAGATTCAGACGCTTAAACTTGAATAATGTATTAATAATTGGGTGATTAAATGATGGAATGAAGAGATCATGATGGCTGTTGATTGAAGGTAAGACGAGGGATTTTCAGACAAGCTGGGGTAAGGAGGCAGGATATTTTAATGCTAGGACGCTATTGCTAGCCTCTCCAAAATCTTAAATGAACAACAGTTTACTGACATGAAGGCCTCAACTTTACTCTTGTCAGTTTAATGTCTGGAAAACACTGAGACAAGCTGAAGTGTTTTAGAGGGAAACAAACTAACTTTAGTCCTGGAACATTCCGGCATGTTTAACAGTATTAAACACTGTAGGGAGACATATGTGATGGACGCATAAACCAGCTCAGATAATGATGAGTGACAAATGTTGAAACAGACAAATGTCACACAGCAGCTGTCAGTCACTGTAGATTCGGTCAGAATCGTGACAGACGCGGTTTTCATTAGTGAAGCACTGAGATAAACAGGCCGAGAGTCTCTTAAATGACAGTCTGTGTGCATCTTACTTTGGCTTTCCTGCGTTCTGATTGGTTTAGATTGTGACACGCATCAGAAGACTGAATCTCGCCTGTCTGAGGGGATTATGTTCACATGAGTCTTTGATTGTGTGTGAAACATGCAGCACAAATGTCTCTCATGTACACGTCTCTGTTTCTGTGCTGCGGTCAAGAGAGCATGTATAACAGATCAATGCAGCCGTCGCATGTGTGTGTGTGTGTATGAAGGTTTCTGTTTATGTTGTTTTCTGTCGTGAAACAATGTATTCAGCACAAATATTGTTTGGGTTTTCTGTGCATTAGTATGTGTGACAAACACAAAGGGCTGAATAACTGAATTACTGCCCAGCTGTCCGTCTAAAAACTGTCTTCAAACAAAAAACACTAGTTCTGTCACAGCAACATACAGGTTTATAGCAGCATAACTGTATAATTTCTGTTAAAGAATTCATCCCTATTACTCTACTTATTATATAAAAATAAAGCTAATTGTTCAAAGATTAACATGATAACATGATTGAAAAACAAAAACTATGATTAAACTATAAAATATTTGTAACAATAATATCAAATGTAAGACACAACAATATGAAGATGAGCATGAAGATGAGAGAATAAGCCACAAAATGGAGGGAGGAAAAAAATAAGAGAAAAGAGGGAGAGAGAGAGTGGTAGAGAGAGAGATCTACTTTCTCCGTTTCTGGAGCGCTGCAGACTGATCAGTTTTCAGCAGTAGCGCGTAATACATCACAGCTCAATAATGCGGCTGTCTGACTGACCCCAGAACAGCCCTAATGCAGTTGAAAACAAGCCCTGATCGATACACAGTGCAATACAGCTGTCTGCAGGTGTCACATTACATTGAGCCAATAAGAGACGCGCAAAAGTGTTTGTCAGACAACTACAGTACGGTATGTACAGTAATAACATTCTTCACATCCTGACAGCGTCACCAAACAAAGTCTAAATATATTTATATAGTTGTTGTGTCGTCTGTAGACGGTGCAGGGCCGCAAAATGTTCATCCAATCATTGCATTTGGTTCCGGTTCAAAATGTAAAGGATTTGCATATTTATACATGCAAATACGGTGAGATTCTCATCCTCTGTGGTTTAAAATATAAAATATGTCTCTGACTAGCTTCTCCCAGTGAATTTATAATTCCTACCACGGCTCATAGTCATCCGTAGATTTTAAAAGAACTCTCACACAACTTTGCTGTAAAAATGTCAGCTGTCATATGAATGTTTTGTATATTTGTATATTGTTATATAATATTTATATGGTGTGATGGTTATATTTGTATTTTGAAGCTCATATTTGCTTGCGTCACACCAGCAGCAGGTTTCTGTATTTGTTGGTGTTATTTTAATGTCATGCCCACGGGGGTTTTCATTAAATGTTCACATGATGCACTGGCCTGTTTTCTGTGTTCAGAGCCACGCTTAACACGCTACTGCACATGCACACACACGTGTTCTCTACACACTTCACTGACTTACTGTAACACACACACACACACACACACACACGCAAATGTTAGAGAAACGTTCTAACAACCTATCAGTGGGTCACACTTATCTGCCTTTATATATATCAAAATAAAATTCTCTTTATATTCAGTCTTTTGTTCTAAGACTGAATAGCAATAAAAAAGATCCGTTCTCAAGATCAAATCTATTTTCTCTCTCTCTCTCTCTCTCTCTCTCTCTCTCTCTCTCTCTCATGAGATAATTGTTGTAATTCACATAAAACTTAATTCTGAAAAAGAAATTTAATTCTGTATTTCTGTAGGTGGAACTATTTTTAGATGGTGCAGATAAACATGATATAATCCATCCATCCGTCAGTCTGTCTCTCTCTGTCTGTCTCTCTGCCGTTGTATCTTCTGTAATAAGTCTTCTGCGTGTGTCTGTAATTATTGCTGGTGACACTGACAGCAGAGAGATGGTTTGATCAATAGACAGATAAAGGCTGATAAAGACAAAATCTAATATCATATCCCACAATCCTCCACGGTCAGCCCAGCTGCGTCGGTCTCTGAACAACCTCTCCAGTTTTTCCCAGCATCATTATTTTGGCTCTACTCTGGACAGCCGACACAATCTAGAGATTATTCAAAGATAAAGACGTGTTTATTAATTATCTTATTTCTGCAGGCTGTTTGCATTTCACCGCCAGCCATAACCTCAGCATGTGCTTCATTAGGATTCTTGTTTATGAGTTTTGCGAGCGCAGACTGACATAAACGAATCAGCGTGATGCTCTATTTAAAGAGCCACTGCAGGCGTGCGGCGCGGCCGGCGTGCCGAGAGCTGCGGTTTGTCGTCGCATACGGGCCGCGCTGCCTGTGTGCTGCTTCACATCATGCATGTGAATGTTAGTGTGTTTTCAGTGCGTTTTTAAGGTCTGTATTTCGACTGATGTTCTTCTGAGGATTAATTATAGGCCTGTTTCTCCCTCATGGATTAAACAAAGAGAGTCTAACTAATGACTGAACTGTGTGTGTGTGTGTGTGTGTGTGTGTAAATGTCGTGTATTTCAGTTCATTGCTTCACCCTCACTGCAGTCATGTGTAATTAGAACAATCAGGTTCCTCTTTGTGTTTTTATGAGGCCAGTCATCAGAAACCTTATGATTTTATTTGTGAAAAATATGTGTATTCATTTGTTTTTTTGTGCTTATATTTATGCTTATGGAAGATATTTATTAATTTATCATTCAACTACTTGGCAGTTAGTTAATTTTACAAGTTAACATTCACCATAGTTGCATTCAATACAGGCAGTTTAAAGCTGAATGAAAATGCACTGAAAGTGTGAACAGTTTTAAATGTGGCCTCAGTCTGTATGTGTATAAATGTAAGTGTTTGTTCCTGCAGGGGAAGCCATTCGTGTTTGACAGGGTTTTCCCCACCAACTGCACACAAGAGCAGGTGTACAACACCTGTGCCAAACAGATCGTCAGAGGTGAGTGTGTATGTGTGTCAGTCTCACACATACCACAGCGGCTGCTAAATGTACACAGTGTTTCTGAGTGGTGCATGGATATTTCTGTAGATGTTTCACGTGTTCCTCTTGTCTTCTGACACATTGTTTCTGCTGTATTTGTCATCACAGATGTTCTGGAAGGATACAACGGCACCATCTTTGCTTACGGTCAAACGTCATCCGGTAAAACGTACACAATGGAGGTATTAATCCTTCACTTTTCACATGTGACAACCTGTGTGAGAGACAGACAGAACATTCAATCCAGAATGAGACCTTAACTCATGCCTGCCTCTCTCTCTCTCTCTCAGGGAAAACTGCACGACACTAATGGCAGGGGAATTATTCCCAGAATTGCAGAAGACATATTTAATCACATTTACACCATGGATGAAAACCTGGAGTTTCACATTAAGGTGCTGATGAGTAATTAAGTTTACGGATCACTGACATCCTGAGAGGAATTTATCTGACACAATTATTTTCATCCCTCAATGTCCAGGTTTCCTATTTTGAAATCTACATGGATAAAATCCGTGACCTACTTGATGGTGAGTTTCGTATGTAAATGGTGTCTGAAATATTTATTCGGGTTCAGAAATGTGTAAAACTTCAAGAGAATCGCAGAGAGTCTTTAAGCCAGAATCCTTTAAATGTTATTGAAAGTATGAGGAGGGAACCATAGCACAGATGATAACAGAACCTCATCTGGATTCTGCAGAAATATGAGACAAACGCTGTAATGAGAGACAGACAGATACAGATCGACAGCCGTGAGATGAAATCTGTCGCTCTCTAAAGACAACGTGACACCAGACTCACAGTATCTGTGTTTGATTATAAATACCTGTATGATGCTTCTGTCGTTCTGAACACTGTTAAACAGAATTTATATGGAAAGAAAGAAAGAGTTCAGAGCAGCGTGAGTGAAATGAGAGTAAATGATGATAGAAATTCTCTTCTTTTGTTTTTGCTCAGTTTCTGGTGATTTGCTCATCCTTGCAGCTCTCCGTCTGTCTTTCTCTCTTTCTTTCATCTCTCTCTCTCTCATCTATCTCTCTCTCTTATTGGCTCCCTTTGTGTTTCAGTGAGTAAAACAAATCTGTCCGTTCATGAAGATAAGAACAGAGTTCCGTATGTGAAGGTGAGATTCACAGCAGCAGAGGACATTTCTGATACCAACTCACACACACACACACACACACATAACATCTATAATATTACATTTCTATTTACAGTGTGATTCAATTATGTAAAAAAGTTATGTTATGTAAAATTTTATAATCTGTTTTATGTAAAATCATGGGACAGATTTCTCTGGTGACAAGTGGCAGCACATATTTCCTTAAGCTGCACAATTTATTGTTAAGTTTTAGAACTGAACCCACAACCTTTGTGCTGAGCAACAGGAACAAACATTAATAACCGTGTGGAGCTGAAACACTGATTTAAAACACACTCTATAAACGTACAAATGTCTAAAGAAAAGGGCTGAAATTTGCTGATAAGACTTTTACCAGACAGCATGAGACCTCAGGCAAACCTGCTGTTATAAGATAAAGACATGCTGTAAATGTGTGTGTGTTTGTGTGTAGGGCTGTACTGAACGTTTTGTCTCCAGTCCTGAAGAAGTGATGGATGTTATTGATGAGGGGAAAAGCAATCGGCACGTCGCTGTTACAAGTTCGTTTTTCAAATGCTGATTTAACATTTTAGTTGGACATCCCATCTAGCGGTTTTGTTTTTAATTGTGTTTATATTAAGTAATAAAACTGTGTGTGTTTTGTGTGTCAGACATGAACGAGCACAGCTCCAGAAGTCACAGCATCTTCCTCCTCAGCATCAAACAGGAACACGTGGAGAACGAGCAGAAGTTGTGTGGGAAACTCTTCCTGGTGGATTTGGCAGGAAGTGAGAAGGTACGAGAGCTCTGAAGATCTGGTGTGTGACATCACTGCACTTACAGCTTGTGTCTCTCTCAGGTGAGTAAGACGGGGGCTGAGGGCTCCGTCCTGGATGAAGCCAAGAACATCAACAAATCTCTGTCGGCACTGGGGAACGTTATCTCAGCTCTGGCTGAGGGGACGGTGAGTACAGTCATGTGCAGTAACGCTTTCAGAAGACAATAACAGCGTTGCTCCAGATTAAAGCCTATGTGGCGATCTGTGTGTGTGTGTGTGTGTGTGTGCAGAAAACTCACGTTCCGTACAGAGACAGTAAAATGACGCGGATCCTCCAGGATTCTCTCGGGGGAAACTGTAGAACCACCATGTTCATCTGCTGTTCTCCATCTGCTTTTAATGATGCTGAGACCAGATCTACACTCATGTTTGGACAACGGTACCCCACACACACACAAACACTGATACACACACAAACACTGATACACACACACAAACACTGATACACACACACAAACACTGACACACAAACACTGATACATACACACATAAACACACAAACAAACAAACACACAAACACTGACACACACACATAAACACTGACACACACACACACACACACACACACACTGATACACATAAACACACACAAACACACACTGATACACATAAACACACACACACAAACACTGACACACACACAAAAACTGATACACATAAACACACACTGATACACATAAACACACACACACACAAACACTGACACAAACACACACACAAACACTGACACACACACAAACACTGATACACATAAACACACACACACACTGATACACATAAACACACACACACACAAACACTGACACACACACACACAAACACTGACACACACAAAATATATAAACTCTCTCCCTCTCTCAGTGCAAAGACTATAAAGAACTCTGCGTCTGTGAACGTGGAGCTCACCGCTGAGCAGTGGAAGAGAAAATACGAGCGTGAGAAAGAGAAGAACAAGAGCCTGAAGGAGAACATGCTGAGACTGGAGGCGGAGCTAAACCGCTGGAGAAACGGTGAGCATCTCAGTCGCCACGGAAACAAACCCTGACAGACCTTTAAAACGTTGTTAACTTTTTACAGGAGAACCATAATTTAGTTTGTAGTTATTTTAACTATGTGACATAATTTAGCATGATGTTACACTGGTAACAGTGACTAGATTACCGTGGTAAACGTTCCTGTAAGGGTGTAAAGGACACGTGTGTGTGATGCAGGTGAATCCGTGTCAGAGGCTGAACTGGGCCGCGTGTTCGTCGCTGAATCCCACCTGAGCGACGATGTTGTTTTAGACAATCACAACAGCGGAGACTCTCACACAAACTCCTCACCTGCCCAACCCTCAGAGGACGAGATACGAGAGCTCTACAAACAGCTCGATGACAAGGTCTCGACACACACATTCTGCACCAAACACGCGTGAACGGAGAGTGACGCTGTACGTTTCATTTCTCTGACAGGACGACGAGATTAATTTACAGTGTCAGCTGGTTGAGAAGCTGAAGAAACAGATGCTGGAGCAGGAGGAGGTAAACGCTTGTTTATACGGCCTGTTTAAATACAGTATACTGCTCACTGTGTGCTGTTCACTAAAACACATGCACACTGGAGTGCTGAACATACCCACAACTCTGGGTCTGATTGTCCTTTGTCAGAACAAAGTGCTAAAGATGAAACAGCAGAATAAATTATTTCTGTGTTTTTGTGAAGCAGCTCAGAAAGATTGTGAGTTTCATGTGTGTGTTTAGCTGCTAGCGTCGACCCGCGGGGACGGTGAGCGCGTTCAGTGTGAGTTAAGCCGCCTGCAGGCGGAGAGCGACAGCGCCAAGGCTGAAGTTAAAGAGGTTCTGCAGGCATTAGAGGAACTGGCCTTCAACTACGACCTGAAGATCCAGAAGCTGCAGGACAAGAGCGTCCAGAACCGCCTGCTTACAGAAGAACTCGCTCACAAAACGGTACCACCGTCACAGACACGGTTTTCTTCATCAGTGCTTTCAAGTAAAAGGATAAAATGAATGTGGTTCTCTTACAGTGATTATGCCTTTATGTTCACTTCTTTGTTGTTATTAGTCTTTCACAGACTGACAGACGGTTGTGTTTGTTTAACAGTGAATGCAATGATCTATAATACTCACAGTGCTAATGGCATTTTTAAATCTGGTCATTATACATTATAAATGAGGCTACATTTTAAATCTACTCTCTCACACATAAACACAGACACACACACAGGCACACACACACACACACAGACACACACACACAGGCCTACAACATAACAAATCATGAAGCCTTTTCCAAGAACTGCCACATTGACTGATGAACTGTGCATGTGAACTGTGTGCATAAACACTTTAATATTAATTGTTACATGCTCTCTAATATGACATTTACTCAGCCCAGCTCATACTGACTGTCAGTCTCTGCTTCATCTCAGTCTGACCTGATGGGTCTGGAGGCGGACTTTATGCGGCTACAGGAAGTGAGCGGTCAGCAGAGGAAACGCATCACTGAGGTGTTAAACACACTCATGAAGGATTTAAATGATTTCAGCCTCATTCTGGGAAACAGTGACATCAGACTGGTGAGATGTTTCATTACTGCTTGTTATTCCAAACACCGGTGCACAGAAGAGACTTTCAGCCAGCATAACAAACGCCAACGCTGTTTTTAAAGAGTCTAAACTAGTTCTGTCACTAAAACATCTAAATTTTTAATTCTGTCTGTCAAAGACAATCAAAACGTACAACTCTGTCACTCACAGACAGATGTAACTTTCAGTTTTTAGCAGCATGTAAACACGAGTTTCTCTGTGTCTCAGCCCTGTGACCTGTCAGGGGTGCTGGAGGAGGAGTATGCTGTGATGTGTGTGTACGTGAGTAAGATCAAATCTGAGCTGAAGTCGGTGGTCAAGCGCTGCAGACAGCTGGAGGGTCTGCAGTCAGACTGTCACCGCAAGATGGAGGAAACCGGCCGAGAGCTGTCCAGCTGTCAGCTGCTCATTTCACAGGTCAGGAACAAACACGCACAAACACACACACAAACAACAGACAGACATACACAACTGTGTGTGTGTGTGTTCCAGCATGAGGCAAAGATCCGCTCTCTGACAGAATACATGCACAATGTGGAACTCAGGAAGAGACAACTGGAGGAGAACTATGACTGTCTGAACGAGGAACTTGCCAAACTGCAGTCTGCAGGTCCAAAACAAACACACATAACACATACACACATCATACAAACACACATAACACACATAACACAACACATAACACACATCACACACAAACACACATACACACATAACACACATTACACGCATCATACAAACACACATAACACACATAACACACATACACACATCACACATTACACACATTACACACATACACACATAACACACATCACACACATTACACGCATCATACAAACACACATAACACACATAACACACATAACACACATAACACACATAACACACATAACACATTACACACATTACACACATCACACAAACACACATACACACATCACACATTACACACATCATACAAACACACAAGTACACATCACACACAAACACACATACACAAACTATACTGTGCTAAAGAGGAAGACATCACTGTGAGTGTTTTATGTGTGTGTTTGCAGACAGCACTGCAGATAAACTGCACACTGAAGAGGCTGGAAATGGGAAGGTAAATTCAAGCTAACAATTTCACGTTGTAAGAATGTTTCCTAACATTTCCATTACGTAATAAAAACGTTAAATGGTATTCAGAATGTTTTATGAACATGTCTGTATATGAGCATCACATGTCTGTGTGTGTCTGTGCTGATTGTGTGACGTTCAGCGGGAGTCGCAGCACAAGCAGCTCGGCCGTCTGCGTGACGACATCAACCACAAACAGAAGATCATCGATGATCTCACAGAGTCAGAACCGCTGCACCACCACTGTCAGTTTCTTCTGTCCGGCTGTGGCTGTGAACTCACTGTGTGTGTGTTTGTGTGTGTTTGTGTGTGTTTGTGTGCAGTGACAATCAGAGGCTGAGTTTAGAGCTGCAGCAGATGAGTGTTGAGTTCACTGCACTCAAGAACCGAGAACATGAGAAAACTATACAGCTGGAGGAACTCAAGTGAGTTAACAACACTAACATGAGCACTGACCGCTGAGAGTACTGAGCACTGTATGAGTACTGACCGCTGCATGAGTACTGACCGCTGCATGAGCACTGACTGCTGCATGACCACTGACTGCTGCATGAGTACTGACCACTGCATGAGTACTGACCGCTGCATGAGTACTCACTGTATGAGTACTGACCGCTGCATGGGCACTGACCACTGCATGGGCACTGACCACTGCATGAGTACTGACCGCTGCATGAGTACTGACCACTGCATGAGTACTCACTGCATGAGTACTGACCGCTGCATGAGTACTGACCACTGCATGAGTACTGACCGCTGCATGAGTACTGACCACTGCATGAGTACTCACTGTATGAGTACTGACCGCTGCATGAGCACTGACCGCTGCATGAGTACTGACTGCTGCATGAGTACTGACCGTTGCATGACCACTGACCGATTCATTACTACTGACTGCTGCATGAGTGCTGATATCTACTGCTATATAAGACAAGAAATATAATGAGAAAACAACAGTTATTATCTCATTTCTGCAGATATCTGAATGAACGTCATGAACAGGCCAAGCAGGACATGAAGGGCCTAGAGGAGACAGTTGTGAGTATCTTCATGAAGAATGTGTGTCATGCTGAAGTAACACATATGAACACGGTTCCTCTGTCTGAAAGGCCCGAGAACTGCAGAGCCTTCACAACCTGAGGAAGCTGTTTGTTCAGGACCTCACAACTCGAGTTAAACGAGTGAGTTTACCAAACCACACAAACTGTTCTTACTCACATTTGATCTCCACTTCTGCCCTCATCTTTATCTCTGTTCTAGAGCTCAGAGCTGGAGCCTGACGATAGCGGCGGGTGTTCAACTCAGAAGCAGAAGATCTCCTTTCTTGAGAACAATCTGGATCAGCTGACAAAAGTTCATAAACAGGTTGAGAAAACAGACGGTCATTTAATATTGTGCAGACATTAAGGCATACAGGTATATTGAGAATATATGTAAACAAGAACAACTTCCTGCAGTTAAATAAACTGTTTTCCGTGTCTCGCGCAGCTGGTTCGTGATAATGCAGATTTGCGCTGTGAACTTCCAAAGCTGGAGAAGCGTCTGCGCTCCACGGCTGAGAGAGTCCGGGCGCTGGAGGAGGCGCTGAGGGACGCCAAAGAAGGAGCCATGAGGGACCGGCGTCGCTACCAACAGGAAGTGGAACGCATCAAAGACGTCATGAGCACCAGAAACCCGTTCCGACGACCTCACGCCGCTCTGATTGGTCAGTTATAATGCCATGACGTCTGTTTATTGGATTATTACAGCTGCAGTCTGTAACTAACTCTCTTTACTGCCTCTTTATCTCTGTTTGAAACAGAAAATAAAAATCATTTTGTTATATTTACACAAACTGTGATATAAAATTACTAGAATTTAAAATGTAATCAAAGTGTCTGTATTATAACATTATTAAACTCTTTATGTTTGGCCCTTAGCCAAACCGATTCGTCCAGGGCATTATCCCGCCTCCCTCTCCGTCAATCACATGTTCATGCGAGGCAGAGATCAGCCAATCACATTCAGCAATGTGATGTTCAACAGCCCCATTCAAAAACCCAAATCAGCGTCTGCCAACACTGACTCCAGTCTGAGGTGAGTCTGTGTTTATCTGGTCTGACTGAACTGATTCGTTTTGTCACAGCTGACTGATCTCAGATCTGTCTGTTTCTCATATTAATGATAGCAGGTCGTCTGAGGATGAGAGACAAATGACAGTAAATGCCACTGAGTCCATGAATTCTTCTCACAACACGAACGTCACTAATGGTAAATCTGCTGCATTCGATCAATACAGAGATCTGATTTGGCAAGTGTTCATTTTAGACTTAAAATAAAGGTTTTTAAGCTTCTCCACAACCATGCCATAGAGGAACCATTTTAGGTTCCCCAAAGAACCATTCAGTCAAAGGTTCTTAAAAAAAGAACTATTTTCTGCTAAACGTTTATAGTGTAAAGAGCTTTTCCTCACCACAAACAATCTTTGTGAAGTAGAAGTTTCTACAGATGTTCCAGGTCCATTTATTCACATCTTCACACTCATTTCCACAGGAAACACCACAGACATCAATGATAACAGGCAAGTGTGTGTGTGACTCAAACATCATGTGTAGAGTAATAAGGATCAGTCTGGTGCCTTAGACCCTCAATCATGGTTCTTGTGTTCCTGTGTGATGTTCTGCTGTAGTGTGTGTCTCAGCGGAGACTCTACATCCATCACGGGTGATCAGATGAGATCAGATGAGCAGAAACACGCTGTACCTGAGCAACACACTGTCAGCTAATCACACAGGTAAACCAACCACCTCATTTTAGGCTGTAAGAACGTTTCTCTAACGTTTCCATTAAGTAACCAAAACTGTTTTCTATTCTGTAACCATTTTAAAATATTCCACTAAAAACTAGCCAGAGTTTGTTTACATGATATTAATTGTAGCTCTTGTTCATTTGTAGGTGATTCAAACCTCTGGACGTGTGAATTATCTTCTGTAAATGTGCATGTTGCCTGCAGACCTCAGTGATGTCCCGTTTATCCTCCTATAATCTCACATAGCTCAGCCGTGTGCAGTGTTCAGTACATGACCAGCAGAGGACGCTGTGGTACAGCTGGACCCGCAGGAACCCCACCTTACAGTGTTACGTAACAGCTCTGCTGGCGTATGCAGTACGTGTCTAATGTATCTGCTCCACACTGCACAATGTCTTACAGACTCAAATATCAAGACTTGTTTATTGTTTACACCATTATCCTGACAGAAAGACTCAAACACGGATCTGAAATCCAGAATTAATTGTTGTCACCTTGTTTAGATCAGTGTGATGGTACAGAGAAATTCTGTAGCTATTTTTATGTAGTTGTAACTATTTTTATACTCGTATTTAAACGACAGAGTAGCATTATATCGGACAGTGTGTTTGTTATGCACCGATTTGTAATGCATTATTTAGTTATCGGTAGTGTTGCATAATATAAACTTATTTTAACTAATAATAACAAACTAGAGAGATACTTAGAAATGTAGAGTTTGTGATATTTGATATTAAAAAGTGGGAGAACAGAATAAATTCAGAGCCAATCTTATGATTACAAATTAAAGGACATTTTAAAGAGGAAACGTCTAATGTCTAACACTGTAGTTCCTCAAATCAAGATTTAACCCATCAAGAGAAGAAACTGTTACAGATGTGAGAACAACAGTTACTTACCACAGACTAATAATATTAGTATTATATTACTAATAATAATTAGTACAGAGACTAAACCCTAAAATACAATTCTATAGCGTTTTTACAAATGAACACACACACACACACACACACACACACCTTCAATACACAAACAGCCAGCCAATCCAGTGTCAGCAAACACGTTTGCAGTTATAATAGCATCACAGGATCAACACGTCATGTTACATCATACAGCAGCTTTTATGCACCTGTAACTAGTTTACACTTTAAGTTGATTTAGGTTTGGCTGTGAATGTGATATGAGCTTGTATATATACATGCATCTGTAAACAACACCATTAAGTATCATTATAAAATATTCACACATTCATAATGACTCAAATAAACAATACAGCCGTATTACTGCATAATGTTACACAAATGAAGACACAATTCACTGTTATGCATAATAAAAAGCATCATGAATAATTTTTAATGCATCATAAAGGATTTAAAAGTTACCATCTCACTTCTTATGTCTTTAACTGGTTCATGAAATCTGTGACTCTCGCTAAATTACCTGATGCTGTTTCATGATGAATGAAATTAAAGCTCATTCACAGCAACTCTTACAGACCAACAAACACCCTGATGCACTGTTGATGTGTTTATCATCATTTGTTGTTTTGTTGTGTTTGGTTTTGTGCATGATGGACAAATGTGCCTCTGTAGCAGAAAAAACACGTCTCAATAAAGAGCATTTAGTCCCTCCTGTGTGTTTAATAAATACAGTGTGTGGAACAAAACTAACAAAATAAAATCAAGAACAGAGAAATAGAACAACTTCACATGGATCTGAACAGGAAGTTACTAGAACCCTAAATAAAACTGGAGTTATCAGAACAAACACATGTGAACATTTAAACACACAGTTCCTCTTTACTGTAAACATGAACATCACAGATCAAAATGTTACTTGACCTGAAATTGACATGTAATATTTCAATATCATTAGTTAAGTCTGAAACTTTGTATAAAGGGTCAGACTGACGGACACAAGAAAACTGATCCGCTGACACCTGTAATAAGAACAAAAACAACAATAACTAAATCAACACACCACAAAATCTCCTTTAATCCGCACAATTTTATTCAGGAAACTGTGGTACAATTTACACAGAACAAGCACAACAAGCTGGACAGTAAAGTCTCGCAAAACAGTGTTACAGTAGAAAGCTTCAGAGCGTGAGCTGTGTAATTATATAACATACACCGTAACACAACAATGTGTTTTTGAGTGTGACCATTTGTATGGCTTATTTCAAGTCCAAAATCGACATTTTTAAAACACATTTCTGCTTTTTACTGCACAAGATTCATCAGTGCATCATATTCCAAACAAAAAAATGTAAAAAGGTTTATAATCTTTTAACAAACTTGCTTTTTAAATGACTTTTCCTTATGGACGACTCAAGCAATCGATGTATTAAAATACATTCTCTGTGAACCATCTACTGTTCACAAAAAACAATGTGTGTTGATCAATCAAACGATTTAAGATTGAATCAACTTGAATTAAGCCAAAGACTGACAGTATCATGTTGTATCTCTGGATGAAACCATCAACATGAGGATTAATGTTCTGTTTCTCTCACTGACTGTCGTTTAGCGATTTATTATCACGTGGCTTCGTTGTGTAAGAGGATAAAGCTGCTGTCAGCATCCCAACGCTGTAAATAAAAAACACAAAATCCTTTTTTTCAAGTGAATGTGGCATCAGTACAATCCCATGTGCAGAAGGTCAGGACACACAGCCATCTTACACAACAATCCAGTGAATTATTCTGTGACTGGAGACGAGCGACTGACGCTAAAACGTCCCTTCTGACTGACCGACCGCTAGCTGCTAAAATCATTTAGGTGACGCACAGAGGGACAGATTTCACACTGAGTTACTATCTACAAACGCTTTATAAGGAAGAGCATTTCAGCAGATGGGTCTGACCGACTTCATTTACACAGACACAGCTAAAGTCCTGATCGCGGCTTTAATGTGTTGGGTTAACAGTAACTCTGCTTTACAGCCATTACATATTAAACATGAGAACGACCCAGAAAAGAGCTCAACACAGGACTGGTTTTAAAATGTTGTCACATATACATCATTTGGTCCACTTTGGTTCTGTAAGTGGTAAACTCTGGCACTGTTACAGCTGAATGTTTCGGATGAACAGTTCTGGAATCGCTACAGAATTTCAAGTGGATTCCCAGCACAGCAACGGGTCTGGACTCGGTGTGGTGTTTATATAAGCCGCTCATTTATCACTGTATAAGGAGAACTGTCACGAGAACAAGTTCCTCTCAGCTCTGTGTTTAATGCAGTTATGATTTGATTTCCCTGGTACAGTTATAGTACTGCTGTAAACCTGTACTCTAAAATTCTCCTCACAGTTTATTTGGACCTTGTTTCTCAGTGGTTCTGACCCATTTGCTAACATATTACATTCAGAAGAATCTTATTGAAAACTTCAAGAAATATCCAGGTCAAATAAGCCTTTTTCAAAGAGCATGAAAACTCTTAATATTGTGAGTTAAGACAAAACATTTTACCCTGTAATTCTCATGAACACAATGCAAACAATTCAGTGCATTTGTAAAACACTTGTAATATTTGTTGTAAATGTAAATTGTACATTTCAGTACATTTATTTTTTCCTGCACTTTACATTAAAAAACTAATTCAAGTGTTTGTGTTACTGTACTACAGTTATTTAAAAAATTACCTTTTTTTTACAAAATTTTCTTTGTTGGTTTTACATTCTGGCTTGAAATATGACCTGTAGATTTCTTAGAAAATAAACTATAATCATCAAACTATTCTGACAGACGCTCAAACTGAGGAGAAAAACCAGAACTGTGGATCTACTGTGAACATCACAAACATCACAGAACATAAATAATAACTGACACGACAGACGCGACACGGATACGAGAGAAGAGACGTTTCCCAGCAGACTGTGTAGCTGAGAGGATCTGCGGCTCTGCTGTGGTTTGTAAACAAAAACTGCGTTCATATTATAGTTCAGAGGCAGATGTTCAAACCCCTCTGCAGCAGATGCCGAAAATGTTTGGATAATAAAAATAACAACATATTTAAACATGCATCTATATACATGTATAAATGAACATATAAACGACTGTTGCCATGCACACACGACAATTACGAAGGTGACGATTCAAGATTTACTTTTACATTTATGCACAATCTGATGTCCTTCCCAATTCTGAACGCGCTTTCAAGTCTAGTGAAAACATATAAACCTGTCCAGGCTCCAAAACCTGTTTCTGACGTCACCGAACCGATTGGCTGTTGCGTGACGGCCGCCTCCTACTTCCTCATCTGGGATCGTTCCCTGGCGAGTCTCTTCAT
This sequence comes from Yasuhikotakia modesta, assembly GCA_036877545.1. NCBI lineage: Eukaryota > Metazoa > Chordata > Actinopteri > Cypriniformes > Botiidae > Yasuhikotakia > Yasuhikotakia modesta. Next base: position 25,953 of record JBAJNP010002854.1, on the reverse strand, counting down.
GAAGCAGCAAGTCACCGCGGCGATAATGGTGACGCCCACCAACAGCGCAGACGACACGCCGATCACGAGAGGAATGAGCAGCAGATCTGCAACTGCACAAGCGCAGCAACACAAACATCAGCACCCGCCGCTTCACACGCTAGCAATGCTAGTTTCCCAACACAAGATCTGCTTCCAGCATCAATCGTTAAAAACAAAATTAATACCTTTCACTGAAATTAAATAAATAACATGTTTTAATAAAAGAATGAAGTGTGCGGCTTTCTGTTTAAACGTTTTAAAAAAGAGGTTTATGATAATATTCCTTCCTGAAAGGAAAAACACTCCATTTTCTACCGTGACATTTATATATTTGTAGGTTGTAGAAGAAACGTAAGAACATTATTAATGTTGCTGTTAAAGTTATTGTAAAAGTTCTGCTAATGATTCTGCAAGAAGGTTTTTTGATCATGTCTGAAGAACATTCATCATTGTTCTGAGAATGTTCTCTGGTGTGGACACACAATAACAGCGACAGAGAGACTTCAGGTCTACTATCAGGTTTCAAACCCACTGTACCCACACGTGCAGCACAACACAAACACTAAACGTGACACCAAACGTACAGCCTGCGTGTCTGATGAAAACAAAGACACACAGTAAGACAAGTTATTCCTGTAGGGCTTACCTCGTGCGGACAGGTACAAGCGTACGCTCCCCGACTGCGCCCGGACCCCCGTGTTGTACCATCCACCGCGTGGGTCCTGTGACCACACCTGCACCTCACAGCGATAGTGACCCTGATTCTCCTCACGGGCCGAGAAAATCCTCAGCCTGTAGCAGCCGGCAGACACGCGGTCAACGCTCAGATCGCTGTCGTTGCTGTAGATCCTCGCCAGGCCGTCGTAGCTCAGAGCAGCCATGAGCCGATCTTCACCTGACGGCATCAGATCTTTCTTCTCAGGATCTTCTGGCTTCTGAAGCCACTGCACCTCCACCTGAGAGGAGCCGGCGGTCACCACTGAAACGTTGCAGAGCAGAATTACCGTACTGCCCCGCTGGAGGAGCGGCCGGTGGGGCAGATCGATGGTGGCAGAAACACGGACCTCTGATGAGGCACAGAAACATTAACACAACGTTAACACAACTTCAGTACAGAAACACAATCATGACATTTTTCCATTACAATTAAATAATTCACCATTATTCTCACCGGCTGCATATAATGCAACTTAATTTAAGTTTCTAGGTTGCGTCACACTTTCACGCACCTTTAGTCGTCAGGGTAACTCTGACCCACTGAGACCTCTGAGTTATGGTAGCAGGAACGGATGGTCCCGGTGTTTTCTGCCCGGCGTACACGCTCACGCCGCAGCGGTAGAGTCCCACGTCTACAGGGTGAGCGGAGAACAAACGCAGAGAAAACCGCCCCTCTGCCTCTTTCTCCATACTGCCCCCCCCGGACCTGCTGACATCATCACCCCAGCTCACGACCCCATCAGGGCCCATGTTTGCCACCTCCACCTCGGCGCCCCCCGCCAGCCCACGGCGCGTCCACCGGACGAGGAGCGCCGAGCGGTTCCACCCGCCCGCACCGGTCACCTGACAGCTGAGGCTGAGCGGAGCCCCCGTCTGCAGCGAGACGTCGCCGTCAGGTCTCAACTGTACCGTTAGCGTCTCCGCTGTGGAAGTAAACAGCAATTAAACAAGCTAGTTATTAAACGTCTCACACAAAGTTGTCATTTACTCACAGCAAATGTGTAAGAACTCAATGTAAAACAGTTAAACCACGAGGTCCAAGATAAAGTTATACATGCACAAACGTTTTAATGTAGCCTCACTTATTATTTTGCATGCATCCAAAACATTTTCTGTTAAGAAGGTTTTGGTGACCCATGACAAAACTGCGGAGCAACAAGACGTTTCTAACCTAATGGCTGTACGGTGAGATTTCCCAGCTCCATGGTTCTCTGCGCGATGCGTTCCCAGTTGCCAGACGGATCTCTGATCCACTGCGCAGCCTCGCAGAAATACGACCCGGAATCCTCTGGTGCCAGTGAGCTGATCTTCATCACGTACAGATCCCGGTTTCCTTCTCCGTTCCTCTTTTCCAGAGCGATCTCTCCATCTCTGTATCTCTTCTCGTACGACCCGCCGCGGCCCGGAACCAGACGGAGCTCGCGGTCGATGGAGATGATTTCTCTCAGGTTGTGCCCGGCAGAACCCGCCCCTCTGCTGCGAACTCCAAACGTGATGGACACGTGCGTGTGCTGTTCTGATTGGACAGACGCCGCGCAGGTCAGCTGCAGCTCCGCCCCCTCGATCAATGATTGGCCGTTGAGAATGCGAGAGTGAGTTATCAACAGCGTGTCTGGAATCACTTCAGAAATATCAAAACATTAAAACAGACCCTGAATCAGATCATGACATTTGACTTAAAGTTTCCTGAATGCATCTATTTTATTTTTTATTTTATTTAGCGACTGACATTTTTAAGAGTGATTTAACTTTTGTTTTGTTTTAAAAAACAACAATAAAGCCATTTAAAGTTACAATAAAGCCAATAAAGTTTTAAAACAATTTTAAAAGTTTTCCACTACTTTTCTCATATACATTCTGGTTGTTTATTGACCCTGTTATCAGTCATTTGTTGGTTATTTTTAAACACCAACCTTTGACCACCACAGATGAACTGTAGCTCCCCTGGTAGCGTGAGTCGGTGCTGGGCGTGTAACACTCATAACGGCCCTGGTCGTCTGGATGGAGTCTGTGGATGATCAGTCGGGCTCTGTCGTCTGAGTCCCTCTCGACCCGAATCTCGCCCAGCTGGACACGAGGTCTGAACAGCGCGTAGGGAAACTCAGCGTCTCATGTGTAACCCCAAAACGATCTGCCGGTCGTCTGCGTCTTCCCGGTACAGGTACCACTCAAAGTCCTGCGTCCGTACGCCTTCATATCCCGACACGGCGCAGGGGAGGGACAGCGAGAACCCGGCCACCCGGTACAGCGGGCCAGCGGGCAGAGAAACCTCACGACACACACAACACCGCAACTCTGAGGGAACCAAACAAAACAATCAGCAACTAAACACATGCCACCGAAATCAATAAATCAGTTTCAGAATGAGATCAGATGTTTTTACGTTCCTGTTTATCACACCAAACTCCCACAAATAAGGTATTTATTGTCCATTCATGCCCAGCAACTGTTCTCTGCCCCAGCTTCACATAATGTGCGTGTTGTAATGCTTTCTGAATGCACGGCACATAAATAAACAGTAAACTCATTCTGCCAGACTGTGGTCACCATTTAACACAACTTTATCACTGACTGAGATATTGTTCCAGGCAAATACATTTACATATGTCCTCATTTCATCAACAGGAAGTGACATCACAGACCAAACGCTCCACAATTACAGCTAAAGTGCTTCTTCATTTCATCACGGTTCCTCTTTATTTATATAAAAATACTTTGGTATTTTTTACTTTGCTAAAAATGACATTAAAACTACAACAATTCTGGATGTTGTCATTTACAAAAAGTTATTTTTAAGGCAATCTGCAACATGTCAAACCCAGTACAGTAAAGTTAAAAGTCTCATTATCTGAGTGTCTGTCTGAGTGTGACTAGTGATGAACTGAGTGATAAACGTAATGATGTTGACAGGTGAGACGTGTCCATTCTTCTGTATATCAAACCTAACAGAACTTGAAAAACAAGACGTGACAAAACGTTTCTTTTGCAAACGTTGACTATGCCAACCACAGTTCCCACCGACACACCACAGTCAAAGCGTGTAGAACTGACATATGCAATGATAATATCATCACAGGATATGAACATAATGACAGACACTCCAGTCTTTAAGATGGTGAGACTTGCAGTTACAGCACAACTAGAGCAGCAGCTACAGTACATCATGACTTTATTATTACACTTATACTTATTATGACTTATTATTATACTCTGTAAAAAATAACATGATCACAAACATGCATTTTAAAACACAACAACACACACACACTTATATATGCGTGTATGTGTGCATTATATAAATGCATAATGTATATTATATATCCTGTAGTACAAGCACATAAATACTTATATAAAGTACCATCTGGCATAAGGTATCAGACACCATCTTATAGTTTGTACTGATGGATGCAGCTGTCAGGTTAGTGACACTGACTGCATTCAACCTAAACGTGTAAAAACCATCATGCATGTGGATGCAGATGGAGGTTAGTTAGTTAAACGGGTTAGTTAGTTAAACGGGTTAGTTAGTTAAACGGGTTAGTTGTTAAACTCACCCCACAATACAGCGATGAAAGCGATGAACGCGACGCGCCACGCTGCCATGCTGCCGTTCATCTCCACGTTTCTCTAAACTAGTACCACGAACACACCCGAACACACCCGATCACACCCGTGTGCTTTAAAAAACACCCCGTTTACCCCGCATTGATTTATTATTAGCATTTAATATCGGATCTAATCGATCGTTTTCCGCGCGACTCATCCGCGCCAGACGTAACCAGCCATCAGCGATACGCGGTAACAGGCCGCTGTCCAGTGACGTGACACCGCGCACCCCACGCGGCCAATAGAAATCGAGCGCGATGAGAGCGTTGACTGACTGGATGTAGGACAGATCCATACATTGGAAAACCGGAGTTTCCTGGTAGTCAATAATCCCTATTTATCTTTATTTCAGTTTATTCTTTTATTTTTTTAAAACCTTGTTGTTATTTAATCCTCGACTCACACGAATCATTCATCTGAAGATGGTTTATGCGCATCCGAATTAAAATCTCTATAATATAAGAAGTTAAATGATCACAACATCTTAATGAAAGTTTAGGACCTCAGACAAAAGCTAATAATGTGATTGTCATGTATTATTAAATCATTTACTTCCTTTCTGGCAGTATTTTTACTGTAATGCACGTTTATGGCTCCATCTCGTGGCACGTTCATGTTTATTGTGTTTATTAATGTTTATTTCTCACAATATTATATAATGTGTAACATAAACACACTTCATAACATGATGTACACGCGTCTTCATTTATGCACATGTGCCCATGATTCGTGTCTGTCACAATGAAATAAAACATAACCTGTTTTAATACACAGTCTGTCTATTTTGTCAATGTTTATTAAATGCATTTTATAAATGATTCTTCAGTTCATGCATTATCACAACAGACCCTCAGAGACATTAAAGACTAATAAAATATACTCTTTAGTAAATGCATAAAGCTTCTATATGTTTCTATGTTTGTATATTATATTAAAGGTCTGATGCGACACGTGAAGTCCGTCGTGCGTCCGCAGCGGGGCAGCATTGATCCATCCAACCTCTTACTGCCTCCAAACCAACTTTTATCCCTCATTGTTTAGCTGTTATTTAATCCCATCACTATGTGGTGTTTTTATAGCATTTGAGCCTTTATTCCAGGGTAAGTATTCATCTTTACAGTCGCTTGTGCTTGAGGAATTAATGCGATGCTTTAATGCAATCGTAAACTTTAGTTTACACGCCATTGTTTTGTCTCATAAAGGTTATTAATAGGAAATCTGTTCCCTGTTCCCGTGCCATGCAGCCCCATTTATCGCCCATCTGATGGTCTGTCGTCTGAATGAATGTATTTAATGTATTATTAATGTAATTGCTATTCCTGAATGATTTTTCTCCGTCGCTGCAGGCCGTTTATTTCACCAGATCTCCATTGAGGTACAACACACACATTTACACACAGCCTTGGCCCCCGTCTGTAGATTCAATTTTGTGGCTTTACCAGGAGCCAAAATCATCAGCAGATTCTGTGTATCTTATAAGAAGTCGAGTAAAGTTATATGAACAATTTTTTCCTTCCCTCAATATGCTGTGTTTCCTTTTCTTGTGTGTGTTTTGATCCCGGCTCTTGTGGCGGCCGCTCTGCGGTGCGGCGCGGACTGGAGTGGCGCTGCAGTGTTATTTTTGGCGGCAGCAGTGGTTGGTGGCTCTGGAGATGGAGTGGAGCGTTCCGGATCCAAACCCAGGACGTTTAAAGGAATTCTCATATGTAATGATCAGCGTTATTATGGGCTCACACTAACTGCAGGACGGGCCGTGTGTTAATTTCAGCGCGTCTCCATACATGCGCTCTTGACATGCTTCCTGTTGTGCAGCCACGTTATTGCTCAAAGTTTGCTCCGCTAGCGCTCACGAGGCTTCTGTGAAGAATGAGTTTAATGCAGGCTTTGGGGTCACGCACGGTTTGAGAGTTATTGAGATCTTCCCTTGAAATTCAAGATGGGACGTGTTTGGCTCAACAATAGTCTCGAATTTTTGGTGATTTTTCATTCTTATGGCTGAATACAGAAGACAGTATCAGTCTGTCAGATCTGTGTCCAGTGTTTATATGTCTGCCGGTACAGCGGCTAGCCTCTTGGGCTTTGATTGTTTAACAAAAGTCAGTTGAACAGGCTGAATAAAGACTGTCTCCATCGCTGTCTTTCTAAGAACAGTATATTTTTGCTTGAAAAGTTTGCTTTAAGTTGCTAAGACTCAAATAAACACAAGGCTTCCGACCAGCGTTACGCGGCAGATACCAGGTCAAGCATTTCACTCGTCTACATCTGTCCTGCTATTAGAAGGCAAACTGGTTTGTGCAGCCTTAAGCATTTTTCATTCTGCCATTACGTGCCGTAACATCATGTTAAAATGTCTCTCTAACCGCTCTTGGCAGCAAATGAGAGAATGAAATTATTTTTATGTATGTGTTTTTGGTGGTGAGCATGTGTAATCATAAATGCATTTAAAGTCGTCATGCTCGTGTGTGTTTAGTGTGTGCGCAGAGGCACGCGTCATGCCGAGCAGTTGTGTCTGAATGTGTGTATCAGGTTATATGTCAGTGTGCATGATGGCAAACAGTTGTGTTTGTGTGTTAACCCACAAAGATATTTCAATTTCTGCTGGATATTAAAGAAGCATGCGTGTCAACAGCGCTCGGCCCGCCAGCGGATGATTTGGGGGGGTGTTGTGGCTGTGACTCCGGTGGGGGGGAGAGACTCATGGTCAGGGCCCCTGCCGGACACACTGGCGCCTCTTTCTGGAGGACTTCAGAACCACCACACTCCTCCACCAGAACCCTGCCAACCCAAATCATTCACTTTTAACATCCTTCCATTTCTCTCTCTCGCTCTCTCTGTCTGTCTCTCTCTCTTCCTCTTTTGCCCACTCTGAGGTTTCCTTTAAAGCCATTTTCCTATCAGATGTTAATTTCTCTGAACATTTGTTTACACAGTTTTAAAATGTCTTTTTGCAATTTAGACATTTTGCACAATAATGTGACTAATAATATTTACAAGGTAAACTAAAAAAATATCACTGCCATGTCAAAATAGAACGACAGTAACATCAAACTTTAAATTTACAATAAAAATAAATGATTTAGTGGAATGATAATTTTAACTAAAAACTCTTGGTGTCAAAATAAATATGAAAGAGGAAGATGCTAAAAGTACAAAACTCTGTAAAACAAATGAAAGTTTAATTCTTCATCTCCAGTGAAGTACGGACAGAATTATGAATTTAAGGATTACAGAAAGTGGACGCGTCTATTTCCAAGTGTCACAGCTCATTTCCTTAACTTCCATTTCTTTTTTCTGGATGCAATTTGTCATCCGGGGGACATTTAATAGGGAACATATTATCTTTTTACAGGGGCATGGACTGTGCCACAGCCTGCCCACAGCTCCTATAAACAGAATTGGTCCATTTAGTGGTGTGTTTGATACATTTCAGGGTTGCAGTGAGCTCAGTTACAGACTGGAGCTCATAAAGGCAGCCATGAAAGACTTAGATAAGTGCTTCTATTCAGCAGCGCTCTGCCAACGCAGTTAATTTAAATGAGCTAATGATGATCAATCTTCATGTGTTGTGCCAAACTAAATACTCTCTTTCCTTCTTCTTAATGAGTTTCCATCTGACCTCTCACGACCTCTGAGTTCTGTTTTGAATCAGTAGTTTCTCCTCACATCTCCTTTATCGCTTGTTTTTGGAGCCATTGTTGGCCACAAAAGCGCCCCAGGCGGCCTTATACACCCCTCAGCACTCACACAGCCCTTAAGAGCCCTAAAACAATGAGACACTCACCTGTGGACACCTGCACCCCTTCCTGTGGGAGTCTGCCTCTCCCTTCCCCGGGGCGTTGTGAGGGGAAAGACTGTAGATTAGTGTAAGAGACATTCTTAACACTTTAATCAGCCTCAGAACAATGAGACAGAAGGCAAACTGTCTGATCTTCATGGTTTAATCTTCGTTGTTTCTGTGTTAAAAAAACTCACCCTTTAATTTAATTGATTAATTAGTTAAAACATTTCAGCTGTACAACCATCATCACAGTTTCTCAAGCTTTAATAGTGTGAAACCTAGAACTTATTTAAAAGTGTAAAAATGTGGTAAATTCGGCCTGCAGACCATCTCTGAGAGAACATTTCTACCGTCCTTCTCCTTGTTTAAAAAACGCTCTTCTCTTTCTCTCATGGCCATGAGTATATTTATCTTTTTATGGCTTTACTTGAGGCAGTTCCTCGTCTTTGCTTTTTTTCCTCCTCCAACATAAAGATGTAAAAATAAAACAAGGTTTCCGCCACCACAGGGGAGTATAAAAGTTCAAAAATAATAGTACAGACCAAGTCAGAAGCCACAGACCCTCCTGTACCCCCCATATAAACGTACTGCCCCCACACACCCTCACCCACGGACACACACCCCACCCAGCCCTCCGCCCGTGTCTTTAAAGCATGCGGACGCGACCGCTAGCCCACTTCAGACCACCATAAACATGTCAGGGCCTGATGACAGAGCCAAGCCCGAGAACGCTTTATACCAACTGACCTCAACTCCAGCTCATTACAGCCAGTAAATTAGAACCATACAGCCCCAGTAAAGGGAGGTATGAGAGGAGATATATGAAGAGCGATGTGTGCCTTTGATCAAACAAACGCAGGCCGGCGTGCCTGTCTGTCGCACGTGTGTTGCTTCCGGATCTCGCGACTCTTACTGCAGCGTTCAGTGATTTACGCTCACATCTTACATTATAACAGTTCCGGTTACCACTGCAAATAACAGTATTTAATAAAATAAATGATAAAAGTAGGTACGCATTTACTAAATTTGGGGTAAAATGATTGCATAGTTAAGATATTAAGATATCTGTAACAAAAAATAAAGAGAAAATAAAAGAAAGAGAATGTGACAATTACAAATGACTACTAACATTCTTGTAAATTGGTTTTTAATCTTTTATTTAAATATGCCACTTTTTAGGCTTGTGTGTATAAAGTTTTGGGCTTAAAGGGTTTTGAAAATATTATACTTTTTAAACTGAAATGATCTGCAGAATGTTGTGATAAAAATAAATATTAAAAATAAATAAAAGTATTTTAGCCTCCTGTATTTAAATGTGCTACAAAACTGTGACTTCCTAGAACTCACGGTTAGCGTCACATAAACGGTCCACTGAGGCGACTCTGGTCTCCTGCCCCATCCTGCAGCAGTACTGTGGGGGTAATTGTCCGGTTGTTGGACCTGATGGGGGTAATTGTTCCTCACAGAGAGTTGGGGGAGTTTAATGTCTTCAGAGACTAAGAGACCCTTTGTGTTGACTGAGACTTCTGCTTTGTTTGTGCTAAAAACTAATTAAAGCACTTGTTGAAGCATAAGATAGCCGGACTGACAAACCAGAAACAAAGATAAAAGCAACCGAGAGTTGGAGGAACATACGGGTTGTTGGAAAAGTTATTCAGTTGCTCTCCTCTTTGCAAGCCTTTACTCATGAGCCAAACACATCAAAGCCGTGACACTTCATTGTTGGAGAAAAAGGCTTTACTCACACTTTGTGGTCAATATATTCTCAGCATTCATATATTTCTCGTTTATTACACCCCAAGAGTTTCTGGATCCAATATGCTGGTGTGACACAGTAGTGCATTTTCAAACCAAATCTCACAACATGACATTTGGCAAAACTTAGATATCTTACATTTTTTTGTAAATATTTCAACACCGGATTTTGGGCCTTTGTCCTTATAACATGTAAGACTCTCCATACATTTCTGGTTTAATACATTAAAAACAGATGTAGAAGAAGAAGGGCTGTACTCAGTGGACAGATATTCCATGTGGCCCAACAGGAGCAATTGGTGGTAAGGTCTCGCTCACGGACACCTCAGCTGCTTCTGGCGTTGAGATCTGAACCCACAAACTCTGTCATGCCAACCAAAATGACCCCCAACTGCAGCAGTTTACAGTAAATATAAATGGTTTTTGGTGTGACTTTACCTCCAAACTGTTTCGCTTAATAAAATGTGTTGCACCGATCATGTTTCAATTTTACTTTACAAAAAGACGTTTGATAGATGAACGTCTCTTCTGAAACTCAGCAGTGAGGGTTATATAGGACTGTACACCAACAGATGGAACAACAAATAAAATAATCGTCACGTGAATGAAAAGAATTAATTTATTCATAAATGACACTTCACAAATCTACTTCCTTTCAGCAAACCCAGTGGAATAAAACATTGTCTCCAAAGTTTCATAATTTAAAACATAAATTAGTTTTATGTAAATAGGACATTAAATAAAACAATGCAAAGGAACTGGATCAGCAATGAAGAGTTGAATAACACCTGATTGACTCTTTGCAGTCTAAACAGAGGATTAAATCAGAAATCATGGTCAATTCTATGCAAGTATTAAGTCCTTAAAATGTATTGCAACATACATGAAAGACACAGAATAAAAAAATAATAGAAATTAATTTGAATTAAATAAAAATAATGACATGTGCATCAACTGGAACTCCAAATGTCAGATGTTGCACTAAAAGCAAGAAACATACACAGTCTACTGATTGTTGGGCTGACAAAACACCCGCCCTGAAAATTCAAGAACAATGAGAAAAAAATGAGAAACTGAAAAAGAAGCATCAAAATGACTAAAAACGCTCCTCACAATGTGGGCCGCACCACACAGGCAGCTGTCTGTCAAAGTTTTGTTCAAGTTCTTGTGTTTAAAATGATTGCTATAAAGAGTTTTCCTCCCAAAATTGGTGTCACTTTTTTCCACAGTAAGTTTCTTTTCATGACAACCTGGGAACCACATTTAACCTGTTCCTAAAAAACAAACAATAAACAGAGCGATAAAAACAAGTTTTAGCACAGGGTTATGCAGCTTATCACCAACGCAACAGCAGCTCCAACTGAGTCTCCAAGAGATCATTTTAAAGCATACTGTTAAATTTCCAGCAGCCCGCTGCTGCTGTCCACACCGTTTCCTGTTCCATTCTTCTCCTCTCCGCTGGCTGAAGGTTCCTGCATGCCACTTGTGGTCCCTGAAGGACCCATCTTACTGTCTGATGATTCTTCTGGCCCTCTGGGTTCCACTTCCTCTTCCACTCCCTTCCCCTGCAGGCTGGCCTCTGTGTGGGTCTTCTGATGTTTGCTCAGGTGGTCACTACGGGTAAATCGTTTATTGCAAAGCAAACAAGTGAATTTCTTCTCCCGTGTGTGGGTGCGCACATGGCGCTCCAGTTCATCAGAGCGAGTGAAACGTTTCCCGCAGAAGAGCCAGTTGCACACGAAGGGTCTCTCGCCCGTGTGCCAACGCAGGTGAGCCTTCAGGTGAGAGGCTTTGCCATAGACCTTTCCACAGCCAGGAATATGACAGCTGTGTACGGGCTTCTTCCGCAGGGATGCAGCCGATGCCCCAAGCCTCTCCAACTCTTGGCAGTTCGGGCAGTCGCAGGAAGACCTGCTGGTGGTGGAGCCACCTGTGTATCCACCAGAACCTCGAGCCGGTTTGAGTCCCATTGAATTATCCAGGATCCCAGAACTTGCCACCGGTTTGGGCTTGTACATGTCCTGCTGGATCATATGTTGGGAGGATTGGAGCAAGTGTGAAGGGGAACTTAAGCCCATTGAGGGGTATGGCGCTGGATTGAGGGGAGTGAAGTCAGAGGTGTAGCTGGGCATCTGAGGGTTGAGGGAAGCTTGTGGTGCCACAGGTTGCAGGGAAGCTTGGAGGCTTTCAGGTTGAGGCTGTCCAGCACTAAGCCAGTTTGAATTGGTGTGAACGTCCCACCAGGAGGAAGTGGCATTTGCAGGTGCGGCTGTGATACCAGGGTGAATGCCTTTGTACCATGAGCCATAGGGATGCGTCATATCCAGGTAGGTGTTCACACTGGTTAGGCAGTCTGCTGTTGCTTTGGTTCCCAGGAGGGAAGGGTCTTGAGAAGACGTGGAGGTCTGGAAGGTGGAGAAAGGGTTGTAGTCGGTGCTGTACACTCCAGTAGGAGGAGGTGGAGGGCTACCAGTCGGAGTCAGCAAGCCACCACTGGAACTAAAAGAGCCGCTGTATGTGTCTGTTATGCCCTCATTGCCTCGTCCATTTTTGGGGGTCTGTAGTTCAGAGGTCATGCTGTAAGGTTTCTTAACTGGTACTGTGCTTCCTTCTTTACCGGGTGTGGCAGAATCTCGGACTGGACTGGTGTTTCCAAACTTGTTGCAGGTAGCGGTTAGCATAGCCAAAGGACTGGAACCATAACGCGTTTCCTCCTTTGAAAAGAAGAACATGCACACAGTTAGAAGACCTGAAGCCTACAAACTGTAAACCAGTAGCTGTCTGTTCATGCCTTTAAACTTATTTAGTCATTTAAAAGTTCATTTAAAGTTTATTATTCAGGTTCTTATGGAATCTTTTCTTTGAATATGTTTATCCAATGCATTCAGATTCTGTTTGTTGTTTATCAAACAAGTAAAACATTTCTTTAAAGCAGCTGTAACAGTGTCACTCCACCGTGTACGAGGTTGAGCAATCATCCTTCCTGTGCTGTTAGGCTAGACAGAAATATGCACAACAACAACTCACAACACAGTAATTAATGTCTCCACACTTAGAGTTCCTGTTTAACACGTTTACATCTCCATAGTGACCTTTCAGCCATGAGAAACTGAATGAGCTTTTCAACAATGAGATACTGTCAGAAAGAATAAACAATGAATGAAATCCTGATTTGACTTGAATTGTGTTGTCAATCAATGTGTCAGCGGTGCATGTTAACACAAAAAACAGACAAAAGGGCCACAATTAAACAATAACCAACAACAACAGAAACGGCATCAAGCCTTCAGATGAAAACTTTCAGTGTCCTTTTAACATTTAACTCCCATTAAACAAGCATTAGTTTACACAGTTAATAGTCTTGGACACAACAGCAGGGTGAGGGGCAGTCATGTTTTACCATTAACTTAAGATTAAACAAACCTAACTCTAACAGACAGCATGTGACCGAGTTAAGGACATGGTTGGAGGTTTAATTTTCCAATGGGAGCGTATGATAAATGAATGACTAAGACCCAGTGTGATGATATTTCCCGCTGAGTGTTTGCGGTACTTCTTGGCTCGACTCTGGCTCGCGTTTCCAGGTTAATTGCTTCCCATTACCGCACAGAGAGATTCAACCTGATGTCTGCATCCAAAACCATCACCGCAAACGTCTCAGTCCTGATCTCCTACATTTCCATCCCAACTCCATGTCTAGATTGTTGACTGGTTCTTGGTTCAGCTGTTTAGGGTTCTTGAGTTGCTATATGGTTCTTTGAGCAATAAAAGTTGCATTATTGATAACTTTTCATTAAGTTTCATTAAAGGTTTCTCAGATCCATGAATTATTCAGATCAACCATTTAAGTTTAAAGTAAATTGATTCAAAGTCAGATATCCAGATATCGTAACACCTGTAACCCCACCAGGTCCTTATTAAAGTTACCATTTACTTTCATTTCAATCCTTATCACCATTATTTCTCTTTTATGCAACAAGTTCGTTTGGTAATAAAACCCATAATGTTTTATATCTCAGAGACAACAACTTTTAAACCTAAACGCAACGCAGAGCTTTACCAAACCTCAAACATCTGCGGTATATACGACACAATAACAACAATAAAGGCACGAACACATCTTTGCTTTCCATACCTCCAGAATCGACGCAGCCATCCCGGAGGAAAGCAGCCGTGTGAAGATCCGTCCGTAAGCGGGAGAGACGCTCAGGGTCCGGCGTGCGCGAGAAACAAAGTCCGCAGACGCGCTGCGGCTCTTCTATGAGCGGATCCGCAGACGCGGAGACCCGCCTCCTAATGACACAGAGAAGACATGAGAGAGAGAGAGAGAGAACAAAAGCTGCCCTTAACTCTTTCTTACAAAACTAAACTCTTAAACTACATTAAAGTTTCACACTGAACGTAGTTACAGAGAAAGACTATAATGCGTTTAAATGTGATGCACAGTTTATATGTTATAATATTTGTTGGTCACAACTATGAGTTGATATTTACTGCTCGTATTGTTGTGCTGCATGTATATGCTGGTATATACACTTATACATGCCAACACAGTACATGAAACTATATAATATATAAACTAAATATAACACGTTTAATGCTTTATTTTAACAGAAAGAGAAAAGCTGTTTCTTTTTTACTTTAAATTCACAAACACTAACTTTAGTTTTTAAATAAGTTCTCACTTGTTTTCATGCACCTGAGATAAAACAATAAAACAATAACCTGTTATGATATTCAGTCAAATCTTACTGTCCTATATGATAATTTGATTAGACACATAAATAATGATAATAATTGCAAATAGCAGCAACTGTTAAATAAACAACGAATGTATAAAAACTACATCACCTGCTTTTCCTGCCATAGACAACATGTCGTACTGAACATGTTACACTGACTACTGTAAGTTTATTATACAGGCAATATATACTGTGTTTGTAATGTTTTTAACTTATTTTTTAATACATTCAATTTTTATCACAGCTTTAAAAATTATTAATTTGACACAAAACCAGTTGAATGAGTGAATAAGAGTTGTGTGTGAATTCAGTCTCTGATAATGTCTTTACAGTCATGAGCAGTAAACACACACACAGCAGAAACTGCAAACACATTATTCTGCAAAACACATCTAACTGTGTTTTATAACTAAAGTGTAACATTTACGTTGTGTTTGTCTTTTTTAATAAAAAAGGGAATTTAGATATTTTGTTTTCTGAAATGTAGTTATTTGTGAAGATTTTCTTTGCTGTAAGTTGCCATAAGTATAAAATGTTTTGAACGTAATGAGAAAAACAAACTTCACTCACAACTGCACAATTCAAACGCTCTGTTTGTGTTTGAAACTGAAGTGAAGCAAACATGGTTTATTTTACCTAGTTTGGAGACACACTGATATACTGGTTACACTGGTTAGATGTTTCCAGCTGTTTAAATCTCGCTGTGGAACTCCAGACACATCAAGTGAACAAACAGTTGGATCGGCGCTCCGACAGCCCATCTCGGTTTTGAGTGTCCTTGTGGGTGTTGCTTTTTTTCCAAAATGAGGGGAGAGAAGATTAAAATTGTTTTCAAAAATAAACATGTAATTTCATTCTTTATTTTCTCCCTCAATTACAAGGCATGGTCAGAGCTAGCTTGTAGTTTGTGAGCGATTGGCCCTTACAGTAACACACAGACTATATTTAGAGGAGTGATCTTTAGCTGACCTGTGTGTGTCCACCTTTCTGGGCACAAAACGCAACAGACACAAACACACATGCATTTCTGCATTACACTGACAATTAGATGGATGTGTTGGTTTTCAGTTATTTATCGTGTAAATCAGGGACGAGAAACACGCTTCTGTTACTGATCACTGATTTAAACACGGATCATTTTGGACCCCTGTTACATACAGAGACACATATTTAAAATGTTATATATTTAAACACACCTAATTTTACACCCAGTGACATTGTTAAATTTGAGCAAAACTGTAGTAAAAATGACCCCACACAACTAACACACTTAACACAACTAACTCCTAATTCTAAAGCAATAACAATTAGCCAAACAAAAAAGTTTTAGGTTAATAGAATGTTCCCTAATGTTATTTGAGAAAACGTTTAAAGAACGTTAGCCAACATTGTGAGAACATTCTGTAAACTGGGCTCCTGTCTTCACAGGAACTACATCAACACGAGAGAGAGAGAGAGAGAGAGAGAGAGAGAGCTATACTCACCCGGCAATTTGATGGGATTTTTAAACAGCAGCCCAGGACTCTGTAATTAAAGCTGAAATCAGGTCTGAACCGTGTGGCTAACAATCAGATCCATTGACCAATAATGCATGTGGATTTTGCTAATGGCTGGAACGTTCTGATAACGTTCCATCCGTGCGTTAAGTCTCGGCCTCATCTGCTCTTCTGTTACAAATGAATGGAAACACATGCAAAACATGAACGACTGAAGAAAATGATTTACAGAAACAAACATTTGTAAGTGGATATGATAAACTGTGTTAAGGGTGAGTAACAAACCATCAGTATTCCAGCGTTTTAAACGACCAATTTAGCTGATTTGGTTTGTGTTTTTGTAAATGTACAAACTCAGTGTTCATAAACTTACCCGCTACAAACTTCCAGCGAGTCTTAATGCAAGAGTTTAAACGCATTAACACTCAATAATCAACAGAAGTTCATTCCTTCCTCTTGATATTTTAGAAATAATCTGAAAAAGATTAGATTAGATAACATCAAAATATCCCCCATATACAGTTTATATTTGAGTTCTCAATGTTATACTGCAGTTAAAGGAGCACATTATACATGTGGCTTCTGTATAGCACAAAAAAAAGTTTAAAATGGGTGTGACTTCATATAATTTTCTCAACACATGAAGATATAAAGCGAGAGCAGTACCACATGTGGAGGACTCACTGCAGTTTAAGGAAACTGCTTTCCCCACAATTTGCATGTGGTTTCCCCATTGGCGCTAATAGCTTTCCTATTTCCCTTTGAGCATCAGAGATCCGCACCCAAACGCGCAGATACTGAACGAAGAGGTTCGAGTGTAAGTACTTTATTGGGAAATCCTTTATCACCCTAAAGAGCTGTAAACAGTTTATCCTCACAAGCAACGTTCTTCAAAGTGGCGTAAAAAATCTATAATTAGAGATTTAGAGAAGGAAACCGTTTTGTGTTTTTATCTTTTCTATTTTTGAATTTTACATTGAATTTTCTTCCTCTCTGGTGAGGTGAGGCTGGATTAACACAGAGCGGATGGCTGTGTTAATGAGGGGTGTGTGTGCTGGTGGCTACGCTAATACTTCACATCACTGTACCGTAATGTAAACAAGATGTGTTCCTGAATCCAGATTACACTGGACAGCAGACAGTGACCCGACCCAAAACAACCCAAATCACTCGTAAAACTGGTGCTGATACCAAATAAAAACATTAACATCTGCAGGACATTTCAGTTTCACAAAAGGTAAGAAAGAAGCTTTTTAAGAACTTAATAACAGAGTGGTTCTTCAGGGAACCAAAATGGTTCTAACATGGCACCTCTTAAAAGCGCCTTTTCTTTAAGAGGGCAGTCAATAAGCGTTACAACTAAACACAAACATCATTATTATTATTATTAAGCAATAAATTTCAAATGTGTATCAAACTCAAACCAGATTCTTTGCAACACTAAACAAAATCTTAAACAATGTTTACATTCTAAGAACTACACATATTAGTATTATTTGCATTATTTTCCCTGCTGTCTGTGACGCAATCAAAACAGCCGTGACCCACGAGCGTAAACCGCTGCGCTAATGTACAAACACAAACAAACACGTTTGTTGGAGTGATATGCCTTTCAGCATCCATTTGGAGTCGTTGTATCTGAAGGTTGTACCAAAAACAGCAGCGTTATTGGCTGCATTTAAACGTGACATGAACTACAGCTCTGCATGCATCTCATCGCCTCACTTTTGTTTTTTTAAGGGTTCTGTGCTTTCATCATTAGCATCTGTATCAGTGTACAGGGATTTCTGTGCGGTTACATGGAATAATTCTCCCTGAATTCCTCTCGGAGTCTGAGCCCTCAGCAAATTAAACTCCTTAATAACTCTGCCTTGCAAGGAAAAAGTGAAGCGGTCTGATGTGTGCGAGCGGCTTTGGAGATGGAAATGTGGTAAGAGAGAGATATAAGGTCAAGGACTGCATCGCCTCACAGAGAGATGGCTTTTTCCAGAGCGTGTGGTCCCAGAAATGCAGGAATTTCTATGGAAAGATGAATGAGAGAGTGAAGCTGAATTTCATCGACAATAGATCTTTCTGGAATAAAAGCAACATTGGTTTCGCCGAGCGCAGATCATTAGCTGAAGACAGTACAGCACTCATGCGCCGGAGCTCAAACTGTGTGGGGCCTAAAGGAGCCAGTATGATCATAACAAAGAGGCCAATTTTATGAATTACTGGTTACTCAGCACTCTAGACTATACTAAACACGGCACCGAGTTACCACAGTACTACACTGCTGTCTGCCCCCCGTATCCTAACCACAAGTGTCCCCCACAAATGATCAGCTCAGCGCTAAATCATGTACCGTAACACACACACACACACACACACACACACACACACACACACACACTACATCTAATGAGCTCTGAAAGACTTTACCGTCTGAGAATATCTTCAGAACATGTCCAGGTAAAAAACAGATAAAAAACTAAATATTAAAGAACAGATTCTTTCTATCTGAAAAGAAACTTTTTCATTGTAAATTTTTAAATTGTTCACGTCGCTTGAGTTCTTTCTTTATGTGAATGTAAAACCATTTATTGTATTTCCGTAACTACATGACAGAATTACAGTAATGACAATCTAATGACAATTACAGCAATAATGAACGTTTTATGGTAATGAGGATTATAATGGCTGAAAGTCACGGGCCCAAAATAACCTTCAGTTTCATTATAATGTAAAATATCATTTCTTACGTCTGTTTGTTGTTGATTTTGGAGAAAAATGTGACCTGGTCATTTTCGTAAAATTTACCTATAAAGAAAAAGCACAAGACATGGAAATCTTTAAAGACCAAGTAAAATAAACACATTTACTTAAAGAGAACCCTTTCTTTAAACACCAAAACAAAACACGGCAGGTCAAAAACCCACACCATGCGCTCAAGGAGAGTTCGGACCACCCAACTCTGCGCCCACACCCTGCACCTAAAGCAGCGTAATAGTGGTGAAATATAGCATCACAAAGACAAACACTGAAGTCGGTCTAAAGCCGTTTCCACCTCTCACCGTATATCCGTTTATTCTCCGTTTTCCTCCAGGGTGCTATAAATGCTGGACCACCACCTAAACGACCCAGGAATTGTTATTTTTGCAACATGACACGGTTACCTGAGCTAACAGACAGTCACATGTAAGGGGTTTGAACTAGTTTTGAGGTAGATGTGAATTAGGTTGGACTGGAGGAAGTGATCGTGGACAGATTTCCTCAGATGTGAGAGTTAGGGACAGACTCGTGCCGACAGTAAGCAAACTGCCACGCAGTCTGGGCTCGAAAATGAAGCAGAAAGCCTTCGCTTCCACCGGCTGAGGCGAGCGGCCTCAAAGCCGCTCTAAATCCGGAGGCCTGGCTTGAAGAAACACGCCGTCCCCCCACAGAGGAGAGCCGGTGGGTGTGGCCCCTGAGGAGATGGTTTTTGAGGGGGGCTCCTCCCGACTGCTGTGCTGCATGCCAGCGCCCAAGGGCTCCAGTCTGCCTGACCAAAGCCACCACGAGCTGCCCACGCCACGTTACACAGGCCGGCCTGGTGAAGAGCGCCCTCTACTGGAGCGTCCAGGAGCAGACGGATGTGTTACTGATGCTCCCTACCTGCAATAAACACAACACACAGGATTATCATGCAGACATCAGGAAGGGAATTTAAATAAAAGATAACTTTACCTCACGAGTCATGAGAAAAGAAGTTCCACGAACACGCTGCACGATACTATCACAGCCAATCAGAACATTTTTTAAATGCATTTTCTAGTAAAACACAATAAAAATATTGAGCATTAAAAAGAATAAAATTAGAAATAATAAAGTACAAAAAAACTTACAGCGAGATTTTATAATGGCCAAATAAGACCAAGCGACGTTTGTTTTGTCACTCAGGCTTTGAGGTTGAGGCCGTTTCCAGGCTGATTAACCTGCAGGGCGTTTGTTTGCCGTCTGTGAGGATGTGGTGTTTCTGCAATCACTCTATCGGACGCATTTAACGCTTTACCTCCACAGAACAATCTGTTCAGAAGCTGAACGTTCACAGAACCGATCAAGAGAACCTTTCATGTTCTCCTGACACTAGTCAAATGTAGAAAAAAGATCTACACACACGTTTTGCACAGAACCGGAGGAACGGCTGGAGTTCTGGTGTTGAGATGTTGTGGGTGGACTCCTGCCACCCCGCAGTTTCCAACAGTATGAATAAAAGCGTTGCTTTAACGTTCAACAGGAAACAATTTCTATTGCTTACACTTAGTTATACTCAACTCAAAAATTCATAAATTACTCACCTAGCTCCACGTACAACTTTCTGTTACATTAAACTACATGAAATAATATATTTAACAAGTTACAGTAAATAATATAATGGCAGTAAATTTAGAGGCTCCAAAAAGCACAAACATCATAAGAAAATGCACACAAAACGAGTTAATAAACGTCTTGTGAAGCAAAGCAAATACATTTGTAAACGGCTGTATTTATCATACAGTATGTTTAATTTGGGCCAATAAGATTGTCCTAACCATCGCCAAGTGTGTCCTAGCAACCGGCGAGCAACACCCTAGAAACAGCATAGAAATGATTTTAAACCACTCAGACGTCGCAGCATTTGCAGAGCTACACACTATAAGCATCACTCACACAGAAGCGTTTCCTCACAGATTATTCATTTAGTGACCCACTATTTACTCGGTAGATTTCAAGCTAACTACTATTTAGCAAGTTTGTAAGAGCTTCCTAAACAATCAGCCGTAATACGGGTTCATGTAGGGAGTAAGAAGCAGCGTTTGGCAGAGGCGGAGGGGCTGGTTTGAATCAGGAGAGGCCCCTCATGCAGCCCCTCGGTTTAAACTGATCTGTGTGTTTGTGGAAGTGCGGCTGGTGGTCTGCAGCTAGCAGGGCTGTTTAATTGCTCTTTGTTGTGGAAAGAACAGGGGTGGGAGGGGCAGGGACACGGTTCGCTGCGGTCACATCTGTACGACGGTGGCGACCCGGGCCAAAAGTCTCACACATGCATGCATGCATGCACACGCATGCACATGCATCCACGGGATGACTGAAGCCATGCAGTAAGATGCAGCATAAATCTATGTTGAGCCACGAATCTGTGTTGAAAAGAATGATGCCTTTCCTGTGCATGAGGAGTTTTCAGCACTATATAATTATTGCATTATAAAAAGAGCTTCTGAATAAGTTGCTTTCTACTGCATGCGATGGAGCGTGTGGCGCGTCCTGCAGGAGACACGGGATGTGACGTGTCAGTGACGTGTGCTGCAGCGAGAGGTGCTGAACTGCATCTGAAACTGAACAAACAGGTAATTAAAAATGTTACAGAATTAAAAATAGAATAACGTTTATATAACCAAGCAGAAACATTAACACAACGTCTAAAAAATGGATGTTTTGAATTGTTAGCTGGGTAAGTTTTCAATGAGCTGAATTTCATCATCATGTATCAGAAGACCTCCACACACACACACACACACGTTTTATTCTCCATCTTTTTCTCTGTTCTTTAGGCTCCGTCTTATGTGGCAGTGATTGAACCCCATCAAAGGTTGTGGTGAGGAGAGAACGACTGCTGCAGATCTAACCTCTCTCAGCCTAATGAGGCTACACACACACACACACACACACACACACACCTCCAAACAACGCAGTGCATAACACACACAACCAAACACACACTATTTAACATACTCTCTCGCTCTCTCTCTTTTCCTGCCATGTCTCATCACACTCCTGTTAAACCACAGATCTCCTCAGAGTCTTTTCCAAACCCACCGTCTGCCGTCTGTCTCCCCCCACTAACTGTGTGTTTGTATGTGTGAGTGTGTGTGTGTATGTATGTGTGAGTGTGTGTGTTTGTATGTGTGTGTGTGTGAGTGTGTGTGTCTGTGTGAGTGTGTGTGTGTTTGTATGTATGTTTGTGTGTGTGTGTGTGTGAGTGTGTGTGTGTGTTTGTGTGTGTCTGTGTGTTTGTATGTATGTTTGTGTGTGTGTGTGAGTGTGTTTGTATGTGTGTTTGTATGTGTGTGTGTGAGTGTGTGTGTCTGTGTGTTTGTATGTATGTTTGTGTGTGTGTGTGAGTGTGTGTGTTTGTTTGTTTGCTTATCAACATGTAATTCTAGAATGAACCTAAAAATATTTCGACACTTAAGTCAAAATTAAAATGTCTAAATTTCAAAACAAAATAGTAACAACAAACATATTTTGTTTGAAAGAAACGCTGTTCATGTTACAAACAAAACATTAAAGTATAAAGATAAACAACAACAGTAAAACAGCGCCATCAGGTGGCCAGATATGAACACTGCAAAACTCTCAGCAAGTATTTATCAAGTTATAATTATTATGGTTATAGAAATAAGTCATTATAATAGATTATAATAGATGAATAATAGTGGATAATAGGGTATATATAAATACGATGGTTGATAATGAGTTAAATTTGTAAAAACAGTAAATAAATGTGATCAGCATGTATTCATAATAACAAAAACATTATCAGAAACACAGAATACTTACCACCACTAATCACTCATCACATGTTCATCACATGTTCACAGGTTATATAACTTGCTGAAAAATAACAGAGACTCATAGTCATGAACATGTTTAAAGTTTTAATATTTTTCAACTAGCAGCAAACAAGTCACAGAAAAACATCAACATATCAGAGCCCTAGAATCAGACACGACACACCAAAGTGAATAAATATATATAACAAATGTGAGGTTTAGCCAAAAACCAGCCTAGACCAGCACAAGCGACTAGTTAAACCATCACTGGTAACTAGTATCTGGTTTAGGCTGTTTTATGGTTTGTTTTTAGGCAGAGATTCTCTACATGGTCTCAAATATTTCAATTCCTCCTGATGTGTTTGTGAAACAGGTTTTTAGGATGAAACAGCTGGTGAAGTTTGAGTGAAGTTTGAGATCTTTAAGACATTGTGGTTCATAAAGGTGCCGTTCAAACGCAGCCACGGGTGGTTCAGACGCTACGTGTGTTTAGCCAGACAACTCAGAGTGAAGTTCCTTATTCCTGCGGACCTCTGCAGCATGAAACCCCTGCAAGAGTGATAGAGTAATAGTGAAAAATGTCTTTCTCTAAAGATGCTTTACAATAATAAAATAGCAAAAGCGCTACAGAAATTCATTTGAACTGAAACGGGTCAGAGGAAAATGATTTCAGAGGCAGAAAACACAATAACTAAAGCCAAGCAGGATTAATGTGCACTGATGACTGTGTTGCATTAATAACATAAACAGGGTTATTTGTGTCACCTTCTCTCTCAGACGCCGTTTGAGAGCGTCGAGACGGGCCGTGCGGTTTTCCTCCATCACCTCCATTCTGTGGTTGAGTTTCTCCTCCGTCCTCCTGCTGTAGTTGTTGTTCACCTCCTTTGCTTTGTGAAGCACTCGTTTCTCACGCTCTCGTTTCTCAGCCAGCTGCCTCAGAACCTGCGACTCCTGCGACTGCATGTGTGGTGATGTTCAGAGAACGTTGTATTAATGTTATTGTGTGGCTGTACGTCATTCAAACTTTTCTTAATTCTGTAACGTTTTTAAAATATGATATTTAACATTTTATAAGTGTCTAACCTTCCGTCGCACCTCAGCAGCCTGTAGTTTCCTCTGCAGTTGCCCCAGTGAGGTTTCGTGCTTGGGTGGGGTCACCAGAGTTTGGGGTCTGTCTGCGGGGGGATCGGTGGGGCTCTTGAGAATGACCTCAAAGGCCTGACCTGAAGAGCGTGTGCTCAGAGTCTTCACCTCCACGTCTGTGACAGAAGAGTAAATGTGTGAAAATCACTTCTGTGTGAATGTCAGAAAGAACCGCGGGATGTCTGGAGCGCCTACCTTCAAACTGAGCAAAGGTGTTTGGATGAGGTGGAAAATACAAACAAGAACAGATGAGAGATAAAACAGACTCTCTCAGCTTCTCAGAGTAACCTGCACACACACACACACACACACAAACACACACACATCAACTGAACCAGATTGCAATTACTAGATTCTGCACCTTAAAAATTATACATGTATATAAAACATGCAAAATGTTTCTGGAACAATCCTGTGTTTAAGGAATCGTTACACACAGATTCTCCAGTGTGTGTTTGAACAGAGAAAGTTCTAGACAGTGATTACAGCCACACACATCATGACATTAATAATATCTGTATGTTATAACAAAGCCTGAAGTGAGAGATGTTACCTGAAACTGTGCCGGTCATTGTGATGCTGTAGACTGAAGCTGAGATTAACTGACTGAACCTCACAGGAGATGCACAGCTAGTGTTAGCAGGAGAGAGACAAATAATACATGCAGAGAGAGAGAGAGGGGGGGGGAACAGATAACAGAGTATGAGGGGTAGGAGAAGAAAGAGAGACAGAGAAAGAGAGACAGAGAAAGAGAGAGATTGAGAGAGATGACTAAGAGAAACAGGGCAGCTATAAGCACTGGTTAAACTGGGTGATATGTGGAGGTATACGTATATATAGATATACAGGGTAAACCAGCAATATGATCAAACAGATGTTAGCTGAAGGAACTGGAGCTCTTCTGTGGAAGAAGAGGATCTGTGGATTGATTTTTGGGTTCAGATCAGTGACACACACACACACGCACTGTTTCCGATCAGCTATTGATCCAGGACTGACACCGGAACACACACCGGGAATACTGGATCAAACCTGTTAGTTCTGCTGGGAATAAACGCAGATCAATGCAAACATTTCTTTAAAATCATTTCTTTAGCTTCATCTGCAGATTTAGGATAAAAGATTTTCTTTTATATTCAATATTTTAAAAATATTGAATATTTAATTTCTCACCCTATTGGCAAATAGTTCCAAATATTTAAAGCAGTGGGGCAAATAAACTTCTTTAATCTTGTAATTTTTCCTGCAGTGCAAACATGAGGACGTTTTAACAAACAGGCTAACATTGTAGCTCCGCTGGGAAGCAGATCTACAGTTACGCAAGTCTTCATGCACAATTCATGGCTGAATCTTTGCTGAGTGTTGCGTGCCAGCAGAAACTCTGCTATCTTAAAACACCAGCACCAGGCAATTCAGGTCATCGGCTCAACCAATCACACGCGGCCGATTTCAGTGACAGTCACTCCAGAAGTTTCTGCAACAGCTTGTGCAAAAACCTTCTCGTGTCCTGAAACAAGAAAAGTTCTATAGGATACAAACTTTACAGTGACTCAGCTTCACGCATTTGATGAAGGGAAATCCATACTGCTGATTCTCAAAGAGACAAACATTTCATTTCCTTCTCTGCTTTTTATTACATAATTATTAAAAACCAGTTCCAGTTTTGAAGCTTTAGAAACAACAGCTTTTAAAACTCACCAGAAGAACAAGAGTTCGTCTACAATTAAGTGTAAAATTGCAATTATAATTCTATATCTGAATTTGAATAAAAATCACCATTATTTGACTGTGCAAAACCAGAGAAATTTTATCTGCCTATAGACCACAGCTTCAGTGAATCATTTAATCACAAGAGACAAACAGAAAAGATCTATTTCATAGCAGAGACTTCAAATAAAGAGAAAAATTGTAACTATGTCAGACTAGCATATAAATATCACGACATTTCATAGATATCACACACTGTCTGCTACAAAACCACTCCAATATACTGTAAAGTTATTTAATATATCCTCAGTGAGGTCACAAGGTGATAACTACTGTAAGATTCAATCCCCAGATCTCAGAATTTACACAAAAGCACTTCATAGATGTACACAGACACACACATATAAACACACACAGGCAGACACACACACACACACACA
>JBAJNP010002853.1:9421-44321 GCA_036877545.1 Yasuhikotakia modesta | reverse complement strand
TATGCCAGCTGGAGTTACTGTTGTCTTTGAAGAGATCAGGTTTCCCTGGTAACGAGAAAAAAATGCCACAACTTACATAATATGTAACAAGTAATAACAAGGTTAGAACATGTATTTTACGTTAATTACGTCTTGAGGTAGTAGAAAACTGGAGAATTTGCGTGTTTACTTAATATTTCCTTTGATAGAATTATTTTATAATATATATATTGTATCTTTATATATATTGTACCCAGAACAGGGAGGTGAGAGCATTTGTGAGTACACAAATATAAATGAATTCATGCTAGAAGCCTGAGCATGGAATCTTTATTCAGAACTCACATATGTAATAAACCTTCGCAAATACATCAATGTATGAGAAACGAGGATGAATGAATGTAGGAAAAGAGGAGAGAAAACTTTGAGTAAAAACGAATGAGTCTGGTGGCGTTTGGGGTGTTGCTCTGGGATGGGTGAATATGGGGCTGGGAGGGAAAAATCACAGTATACTCACTACAAAAAACTAGACTACACCACTGATGAAAACGTAATGGGTAAAGATGGTAACCAAACTGCATCTTGCTGTATTTTAGCGTCTCGGGAGAATTGAGAAATTATGTTTATCTTCCGTTTTCGATTTGCAAACAGTGAACTAGTTTAAAACTAAGGCAAAATTCTAGGTCTTTGTTACGGTTTATGTATTATG
This sequence comes from Yasuhikotakia modesta, assembly GCA_036877545.1. Lineage (NCBI taxonomy): Eukaryota > Metazoa > Chordata > Actinopteri > Cypriniformes > Botiidae > Yasuhikotakia > Yasuhikotakia modesta. Next base: position 43,633 of record JBAJNP010002853.1, on the reverse strand, counting down.
TTTTAAAATGCTATACGTTTGTTGTGCTGACGCAGCTCATTTAAATTGCTGTTTGGAACACCTGGCCGCAAGTCTATACGAAATCAAAGTGGATTGTCACATTTCTAACACACATTTTTGTAATGGGATAATACAAATGTCAGGCTTTAATCACCTCTCAGGGGTTACTTCATAAGGGATTAGTGTTTCCCGCTCGTATGTACCCAAACGGCGGCTAGCGCCTCCTCCCACCCCTCCATTCCCCCAGCCCTCCACAGCCAAGTGCATTCGCACTCAGCAAGCCTATTTATCCTATACCGCATAATCAGCCGCTGCCTCTTTCACTTATCTTTCTTTTTTACTATAACAAGTCATTCAAGGTGCATTTTTTTGTTAAATGGCTTAATTATCTTATTTCCTACATGAAGAGGCTATAGTTTGCAAAGGGTCAGAATCTGGGTCAGTTACAGGTCAAGGAAACTGATTTTGGGATCCAGATAAACATCGTTATTCCAGCCCAGGAAAATAACTTTTTGGTAAGTAAATCTAAAATTTTAAATACTCTGTTTAGGGTTAGTTGGGACACTTCAAATTCAATGTAAAAGTTAATTATACAGCGTTACATGAGCTAAAATAAAGTGTTTACATAGGCATGTTTTTAAACCCACCCACTCAATGTTAGTAGTAAGCGCTTCTCATGTTTTCATCCAACCCAAAAGCTTATTATAGAGTCATTTTAACATGGCGAGTGTTTTGATTATTAACGTTAACAGTCCATTTTATAACTGTTTGAGTTTGTAAATACGATCACAGCGCTGCTGTAAGTACGCGCGTAAAACATTTGTTACTGAATAATTTCGCGTATTTTCAGTTATGACAGAAAATCGATAAGCGCCCAGAAAGATGTTGCAGTGGTCAGAGTTCACTATGATAATTGTTGTCAACAAGTACAGTAGACGAAGCCTTATGCTTGATAACAGAGATTTAGATTTCGCTTGTCCTTTTCAGTAGAAACCATTTAATAACCAGCAATGCCTGACACACGGTTTTCTTTTTAGATATTCTGTTTAAAAGCGTATTTATACTTAAAGCATGAAAATGAAAAGTTTTATGCCATATCACCCGACGACTTTATTAATGTCAAGTAACCTATTATTTGTCGTTATTGCTATAATATATTATTGCTATAATATTTACGTTTTTTACGTTAAAATTACTTATTAATATTTACAATTAATATTTATTGCTGTGATTATTATTATATAATATTGCAGCAAGTCTTTGTTGTTTATTCAACATAAACATAGCCTAAATAACAAAAAAGAACATTTACTTAATAATTTGCATTTTATAACACAAGAAGTGCAAGAGGTTAACTGAAGGCAGGATATGCGTGACGAGTTCTGTGTAACTTGTAGTCAAATGTGCCGCTACTACGCTAACAAGTTATTGACGCTGAGTTGGCTATGTTGTATAAATGTGTTTAGATTTTGCTTTTACGTTTGGCTTGCTTGCAATAACGTGTTATAAATCGACATCCAATATTAAATACAACAGTACAGACAACATGTATCGCTTGTATCCATGACGCAATAATCGATGAAAAACTTATGGTGGTCGTGACTTATTTTTATGGACTGTTTAGTTTGATCATCGGTAAGTAACTGCTTTATTAGTTGTAAAATAGCAGATGAAAATGAAGACCTTTGCCAAGTGATAATTCAATTCTCTGCCTGAATTCCCTGTTGTCTTTGTTTAATTGCTGTGAGAGCTTTAACTCCTCTCAAGGTGGCAGCTACCATGGGAATACAGGTCAAATTTAGTAAACACGTTGAAAGTGCAGTTAAAACTTCCTTACAAACGCTTACCTTCCTGTGTCAATTATTTTGTCTTTATGTAGCATTTGTTTCTTAATATTTATTTTTTTCTTGGAGTAACAGTTACGTTGTGAATTAGAAAAGCTGAATTTAAATTCAAACAAAAAGTTGAATGTTGGGGAACCTAAATGTTTTCGAAGATTATTAAGCGAACCTAGTTTATATTTTCACGTGTAATTTATTTTATTATTAGATCTTAATTTATTTACCTACAGCGCTTCTTTGTCGAGCTCTGAATTTGCTTTATCTGAGTAAAACTTTCATGTGTTTTTGCACCTTGCATAAGTATTTGGCATTCGCTGTTGCCAAGGGAACAGACTCGATTAGTGTTGCTCACTAATGCACGTTGTGGCGCAACACAGTTTCCCCCTTAAATTAAGAAACGTACGCATATCGGTATTTTATTTAAAATAAAATATTGTATTGTATTTTAGCTTGTTTTTTGCTTTTTCGCTGGACTAATCCAGATTCGGTTTTGTTTTTCCGCTTTTGAACTAGGCTGAAAGTAAGCACTCTTCTGATTTATGTGTCGACTTCTGCAATTTAACGAGAGTGACTTTAACTGCAATGTAACCACGGTAAATGTATCAATGTAGGTTATGTGGACAGTAAAGTTAGACAGTTGAAACAGGATTTTGTTCTTTTAAACAGGATTTGCCATTTCCCCTCAAAAAAATTAAAAGGAAAAACAGATGTTTTTCCCTATAGTGTAAAGTGGGCAAAATGTTGTGCCAAAAAGCATTTTATTAATTTACAGTTATTATTTGTTATTAATAACACCAGTTTAATCCCTATGTCAGTGATAATTGAAATATTTATGTGTACAATACTTTTGTTTCTAGTTCATATTTTAATGACTTGATTGTTTGATTTTGAATTGCAGTTTATAATAGTCCTAATGTCCTCTGCATAATACAAAGCAAGGGGTGATACGAAACAGTTCCATGTTTGTTACAAAATGTCCAGATTTGTTACAAAAAAACACTTTCTTTATAAAATTTTGCAATGCAGGAGGTACAAAACATCACATGGAAATGTATCAAATATTTTTATGATTTAAAAATTGTTTTCAAGGTAATAATAGAAATATTTTAAAGGAATAGTTTTTCGAAAATGGATGGTGATTCATGCCATTCTGTCTGCATGTAAGTGTTTATTGTGTCACTGACTGCAAGTAATTTCAAAGCCATACCACAGGTTGTTTTTATTTTATACATGCACCTAGAGTAACTGTTTTTGCCCTGTGGTCCTCAGTGTGATCTACCAGCAGTGGATTTATTCAACATTCAAGATGTCCCAGTCATCCACAGCTGATGAGGGCACAACCTTTGAGCACTTGTGGAGTACACTGTAAGTTTCTCTCTGCATCCATTTTTTTATTGATGATAAATTACATAATATTATTTTATATTATTAGATATAAAATAATATATTATTACACTATTTATTAAACATATTATTGTTATTATTAAGGTTATGAATAATGTTAAGCAAGTAGAGAAAAAACACTGTTTTGGATGCTTAAAATGTTCTTCCAAGTCTGGTTACATTTTTATGACCATAATTCTCAGCAATATCAACAGCCTGTTTTATTACTAGAACCAACTACTGTGCATATTTTCTAGATACACTTAGAATATGTAGCTTACTTTCTGTGAATTACTTTTATGAGGAACCATTTAAAAAAAATTCTCCTAGTATTTTTATGCTTTTATAGTCCCCTATTACCCATTGACCTTCTCTTTGTTATAGTGAGCCAGACAGCACATATTTTGAACTTCCTCAGGCAGGACACTCAGGGGACAGGGCGGCTACTAGCAGCCTGCCCAGCAACCATGCAGAAGTCTGCATGGAGGTTTACCACATGAGAGACATAAATGACAATGTGATGGTAAGAAAAAATGAAATATTCTGAGTGTACATTTGAAATTGATGATTTTGAAATTGATACATTTGAAATACATTTGAAAAATTGGAATGGAAATACACTTGCAGTCTAGCACATGCAAAGGGTTCAGATTCATTTTAAATCTTTAAATAAAAAACTGAAAGGAAATGGAAACTTTTTTCTCTTTAAATATCTGTTTGTCAAGTCTAAATACTAACAAACACTAAGGTTGAACTAGATTTACTTGATTGGTTTCCCTCCTTATCCATCAGGATTCCCTCCACAGTCCTTGGCTTCCCTCTCCTGTGCTGTTTTTCCCTCCCTTCAGGCAGTAAATCAGGCAATAGAGTGTATTAGTGGAAGGTGTAGTGGGAGGTAGTGATGACTTAATTAGAAAGACAAGCCAAGCCAGGAATACGACACCTGCTACTACGTCCCATCTGGGGCACATATGACGAAAACAGATAGATGGACACACAGTTTGGTAAAAACATATCCATGTCACATTTTATGCCAAAAGGAAAAAATAAGCATAAAGAATTTAATTTTTTAACTTTATGTTGACATTATTGTTTCATAACAATGAAACACTCCCAGTATTTCTTTTACTTTTTATAATATCAGAAAGTTTAAATGTTTAGGATTTTGTGTTTTAAATATTTTAATGATTCTCATTGGAAATTTATTAAAATAGTATTTGTTTTTAATCAGCGTAAATTAGAGGCAGTACAACAAGCACAACTTTTATAATGTGCATTCACCTTTACAGCAATGACAAATGTATATGTTGGGGCTCTCTTACGAAGATGCATCATTTGTTGATTTTGAGCTAAAATATGACTACAGGTTTTGTGAGAACTGAAAAATGCTTGGTGAATTAGGTCAATATATTGTTGATTTTTATGCGTAGATTTTTGACCTTTTACGACCATAGTAAATGCATTATCTGTTATAAAGCATATTAATCCTCTGCTTTTTAGAAGTTCACTTTGTGTGCTGATCTTGAATCATTCACCTGACACTTTGAAATATTGCACTGGCTGCTGATGTTGTTGTTATTGATATCATTTTTATGTATTATTGTGGACAGCCAGGAAAGGTGTTTATCCCCAAATCTTTGTTGTTAATTGATTATTTCATTGGAAATGCAAAGCAAACTAGCTGCACCCTTATAGACAAAAAATAGTATAGTCTAAAAGACGTGGGCAAGTCTAGGCCTGCTCTTTCATTTAATGAATAATCATGAGGCCAAACAGTGGGAGGGCCAAAGATTTGTTGTCGGCTGCATCTAGAAGCTGTCAGGGCAAGAAGAACTGCTGGAAAATCAGAAAAGGCAACTAGCAGTCCATATCTGGAGTTGTTTTATCTGGTTAGTTTTGTTCAAAGCATCTAAAGCAAAGAACAGAGACTTGCAGGGCTCACCTGTTTATTGTGTGAGGTCACATGACTAGACCAGTGGGAGAATCTCTCCTGTCTGTTGTCTGCCTTGTGGGATCAATACAATGCTGTGTATCGGTGACCTGCATCATTACTACAGCACGGTAGGTGAGCAGTTTCAATGATTCAGCAGATTTTTTTATGAGCTATGTTGTTTTGTAGCTCATGTATGCAAGTGGGACCCACGTATTCACTTTATACATCTAAAGCCAAGTAATTTTAGATTTTTCTGCATCATGTGTCAGATCAATGTCTTGATAATTTCTGTATGAACTATTTTATTTCTGTATTATTTAATCTGTTATAGCACAAAATTTTGAAAGCACTATTTGTTAGGGCTCTTTTTGTACTGTTATGTTGTCTGTATATGCAATATTTGTATTGCTTTGTTCGGCTGAAATTCCATGTCTTGTTATAGCATTTGTTATTCATTCAGGCTCCTAAGGTTTGATGCTAGGTTTATCACATAGCTGAGCTATAAATTCTTTTTCATATAAATGTATAGATACTGTATATGTGTGTGTGTGTGTGTCATAAATGTTATGACATTGTTAGGTATTTAGCAAACTATAATATAATAAACTATAATATAATAAACGCTAATGCAGATATACAGCAAACAATCATTTATTTAAACAGTGCAAGTTGTTGTACATACAATAGGTTATCAGTATTTCAGGTTATTTGAGGAATGGTGAATATATGATACATCTAAAGCTAAACAACCATTTAGATAATAGTATTTTCTGTTTACAGCAGAGGGTGCTGTTTTTACAGTTAGTGTGAATCCTCAGAAGTTTCATATTCCGTCTTGTTCAATAAAAAATTATACAAAGGTGCACTTTATATCAATTACTTGTATTGGTTTCTTATCTTGGATTGTTTCAAACATTTTGTGATTGATGTTTGCTATTCCTCTTTTATGCTTAACATTTGCAGAAGAAAGTTTCAATTTGTCAGTGATACTGGTCTTTATGACAAACCCTCCATATGTTATTACTATAATATTCTGGTCCCTTATGGTTCTTCCTTCAGTGTGTTTATGTTTTCTTGTCAAGCCACACAATTTGATGGATATTTTATGTTTATAGCACCAAAGCTTAATGCTTAAAGCAATTCATTTTTAAATTCTCCAAGCATGAGCAAAAGGTAATAGTGACATACTGTGTGTCTTTGCAAAGAACACTGTGTACTACAGTTGTCAACAGGACTGAATGATGAAACAAACGTTATATTTTGCAAGCAAACAAAAAGTTAGATTTATCCTCTCTCTTTAAAAGTATACATTTGTGATTATTTACTCACTGAACATGTTAAGCATTGTCCCTAAAGTAATACTCTTATATTTGTAAAACAACTGAATGCACATAAAAAACAAATGAATGCTAAAAAAGTCACAAATTAAGATGTGCTGTCCAGATGAGTTTTGAAGGCATAGTTCACATCATAATTTGTAAAGCTGCCTATTTGAAGGGGAGAAAAAAATTCTGTTCAGGCGATAAAAGTTTACATGCTAAAACAAACATGCTAAGACAAACATTACTGCTATTCATTTTGGGAATTAGGTATTTGAGCAAATATCTAACCCTAATTTCACTTTGATGTGTAATTTATCTTGCAACTTTTGATATGGGCCAATACATACATCAGCCACAAGAACCTTCAAATCTCTGTTATCCCAATTATATAGTTCCATGCAAGTGCATACTTGTGTGTTGTCTGACTGTACACATGCCATAATTAACATAAGAGTGGTTTCTGTCTGGACTCCACCCGCTGTCATTCGTTGAGCCCACAAGGATTTTGATCATCTAAAAAGTCCAAAAACAACAGTCAGAAGTTGGGCAGACTTTAGGACATAAGTGTTGATCATGTTTACTTGGCAGCTTGGTTCCTGCATTATTGTGTCAACTGACAACTAAAGACCTGTAATTCTTTCAGTCTGGACAATTTAAGAAAAAGATGTCAAAAGAGCCTAGCCACATATCACTATAATATTATGGGCCCTATATATGGTTCAGTGTAAATATGTATTTACACTGTTTAAGGGATATTTTGGGTTTATAGCACCAACGCTCTAGTTTCTTAGAGTAATTTGTTTTAAAAACCTCCTTAAGCATGATCGAAAAATATAGTGACATATTGTATGTTTTTACTAAGAATGTTGTGTCCTTTTGTTGTGAACTGCATTGAAACAAGCACAGATATACATTTGAGGATTACTTAATCATTGACCCTAAAGCAATAGCCTTAGGTTTAAATGCATTATTTATAAAATAACTAAATACACACAAAACTAAATTATACTGAATACATCACAAATTAATGAGTTTGAAGGGATAGTTCACCAAAAATTGAAGTCAAAATCAAAGTCAAAGTCAAAAACATACTTAAAATATTTTTTTGTGTGTGAAAAGAAAGAAGTCATACAAACTCACCCTCATTTTATTCCAAATGTGTATAGCACTGAACAGATTAAAGCTGTGTTTTACAACCTACCCTTTGCCCAAGGCATGGTTCCTTCCCATGTACATCCCAATACAGCATAACAAAATGCAGATTTCAGATTTCAAAATGCAGAGTGGAGGGTTGCACACTTAACTTGTCTCATCTCCTCCCTCTTTCCTTTAATGTCAACTCTTTGCCTCCCTCTTTTACCTGTTTCCCTCCCACTCTACCTGGCTCACCTTTCGTTTCCCGCTCTCTCCATTCAGTCTCAGTACAGTCTGCTGGGCAGCAGCATGGAACAAGGTTTGGGGAACAGAGCAGCTTCTACAAGCCCATACAGCTCAGAGAACACTTCCAATGTGCCAACACCGTCACCCTATTCGCAGCCAAACTCAACATTTGAGGCCATGTCTCCAGCTCCAGCCATCCCCTCCAACACTGATTACCCTGGACCTCACAACTTTGAGGTTACTTTTCAGCAGTCAAGCACCGCCAAATCAGCCACCTGGACGGTGAGTAGAGTGTCCAGTAAGTTGTTTCTCATCTGAGCAATGCAGCAGTGGCTGTTCACCATGAACCCTTGAATGTACAAAAGCTTTTCAAACTGACTGGTGGTCTTGCTTACTACATGTAACGCTTCTTAATTTTATTTGCCAGACTTTTATTTCTGCCTTTTCTTGTCCGTTGTTTTTTGTTTTGTATTAAATGTTTGTTGCACTATTGAGATGTGAATATGAAACCATGGCCATTTATTTATACTATTTATATGTATTTATTTATACCAAATTGATCTCTTGTTGTAGCTGTTCTGTTAAACCATTAAGTTGGGTTAAGTTTAATCAGTATAAAAAGTGATCCTGTTGTGTTATATGTGGTTGCCATGGCACATGGCTATGCATTTGTTGAGGTGTTCTGGGTGGGATGAGTGTTAATGAGCTCTTTGATGGTCCTTAGATATTGGTCTAAATCCTCCTTTAATACAAGTTATAGGATTTTTTAAAATCCATTTTAACAGTTTTAACATTGTATTCAGAGATGCATACAAACAGAAATAAATCATAGAAATGCAAACAGCAATGCTTGAAAATGGAGCGGTATGTGTTTTCCAAAGTGTAGTTTCGCCATATAGAAAGGTGTTAACATCAGTTTGTCACAGAGTTAACCCTCTGAAACTGGAGATTGGCTGTTTCTTGTGTCGGGTTGCTCTTATTGTTGTTGCTTTGCTGGATGAAGTCAAGCATGAGGCTTGCTCTCTGACTTTGTGGAGGTGTAAGGTGACAGCACAAATAGAAAGGTAAGGGCTATGGCCATCACTTCATGCCTTCCTGTAAAGACTTTGGCACATCACATTCCACTCAATTCTCAGGGACTAGACCTTTTGTGAACTCTAACAACAAGAGGAGAACCTTTCGAAATGGGTGGTGTTGATGTTTAGACAGATAAGCAGCTTCTAAATTTGAGAGTGTTTAAATCTTAGCTAGAGCCATAGCTATATTGCACTGTATCCAGTCACTGTCACCAGTTGGTAAGTAAAATAAATTGTTATGTTTTGTGCCATTTTGTTTTGACATCTTATTTCACACATTCCTGATTGGCCTTAATTGTTTAATTGGAATCATTACTAATAATGCTTTTTCCTGGACATTGACCACTTCTCAAGACATGTTTCGGGGTGTCAAGTGTTCATGAATGGATTGATAAGTAGTATAACATTAAGCATTTTAAAACTAAGAATGAACAATATATATTTTACACATTACACACTTTACTGTGGTTAAAATGTGTTGGTATACATGGAAATTATTATGGCACAATATTAATACATTTTGCTTATACTAATTCGTTTTATCTTATACTACTATGCTATTATATACTACTTAATTATCATATGTTAAAAATGTAGTAATGTCATAAATGTAGCATATGTAGAAAGTTATGTAGTGACTTCGTGCACTGTGACTCAATTTTTTGTTTTACCGGCCAGTATATGAAAATGGTCTTGGACTCTATACTGACACCAATTGGTGTTACCGTAGTATCACACAAAGAAATTATCATGTATTGATGGCATTGTAGTTCTTCAAAGTTAGTAGTATTTGATGTTTCATAGAAAAAAATTAATTGTTTTTTCTAGTTGTCACATGACAAAAAATGCTTCTTTAGAAATACAAATTTTACTTAATGTTGAATTTGTCACACATTTTTCTAATTTACTGTAGGTTTCCACTGATATATTTACTCCATATTTTTGAATGATTAACACTTGTCTGTGACAAGTCTTGTCACTTTATTAAAGGCAATGGCTTTGGATTTCCATTGGTGTGCAAACTAAGTGAATCATCTATTTTCTTTAAAAGGCAAGTTAAATGCATATAAATTCACATATGAGTTAATTTGGTCAGTGGACTGAAGACCACAAAAGTTTTTTTTAATAGGGTCTTAAGGCATGCATATTTTTTTGCCTGAGCAATGACTTTATTTGCATATACACATGTGAGAAAGCATTACTTCTTAAAGGACATAACTCAAAAGTTATTCCTTATAGTTCAACAGTCTTTAAACTCTATTTTCATTTTACAGGAGCAAATGTCCATCACAAAACAAGGAGCAGCTTGCCTGTTACTTTTTTACCACAACTTTTTCACTTTACCACCTACGCTGAGAACCATTGAACTGTTTACTTGAAATGAAAATAAGGAAAATTATCAAGGAGTATTGCCAAGATACACAGAATTGTAATCTGTTCTCGAATTCAGGGAATTTCCAGAGGAAATACTAAAGCTTACAAGAATCTCTGGGATTAGTAAGTTACTCATTTTTTAGCAGACTGATGGTTTGAAACAGTGCTTTGGGATTTGTGTAGACTGGGAATGCTTAAGGAGAGATAAGGGGGCATACAGTCTTCAGTCTGCTTGATCTGCTTTCTCACTGCTACTAAAAACAAACATTCCATAGTCATGGATAAACCGTTTGTGAAAATCAGAAACGGAAATAGCAGAATCTTAGCATTTATTTGTCTTACTATTAAATTGTTCTATCTGTACAGTACAGATTTTTAGTATCACATCACAACCCTCATTGGACCTCATTGGACCACCTCATTGGAAGTGTTCTCAGGTTGTGTGTTACACAACCTTCTTTATAGCATATAGACTTAATAGAGAGTATAGAGTAATGATTCTCCTACAGCTCTCCTGCATCCTTAGTTCTGCATCTGTATATGTATTTGATGTTCACCCTTAATTTAGCTGAAAAAAGGGTGACATGTACAATTGGAAATCTATCTGAGCTTCTCAGGTAATTTAAAAGTTAATTTACCCAAAATTATTTTACCGTAAATTACCTTAAAACTATTATAATAATAACACACTATTATTATTGTTATTTTTATTATTATAACAATATTATTATTATTATTATCCTTTATTAATGTCAAAACCATAGCTTAGCAATTTCACTTCAACATAAGAAAAGGACAAAAAGGAATTAATTTAAGATTAACTTTACTGGTTTACATAACATTTAAACTTAATCTGATCAGCATAGGGTTTGGAGACCATGTCCCTGTCCAAGGTTCTGAACCCCTTCATTCACAATGCTGTGTGTTTCTCAAATGAACTTACACTGAGCTCCTGATGATAGATATTTCCATCCATCCAGATATTTCCAAGATAATAAAAGACATAAATGCTGTCATTTATCAGTTATGTTTCTGCTTAGGCCTTTGTCTGTGTCCCCATTTTTTTAAACTAGTCAATGAATCACAAAAACAAATTGTGTGCTAGGGATAACTACATAAAAGCTCACTCTCAAACACACATTATAGGAGATGAAAATGAGTTCTGACACCTCAGCTTTTCCAGTAAAGACCCCAACACTTTTTTTCTTTGTTGGCATACAAGTTGGGCAGGTCTGAGCATGTCTTTGCTTCTGGGGTATTTGAGGCTGCTCTTCCTAGATTTTACTGCCATTGTCAGTGAGCGGGTCTAAACACGCCCCAAAGCCAGTACATCCTTCCTCCCAAAATAAAATGTGAGTGCAAAATGGTGAGAGGGTTTTCATAGAAATACACAAGCATATGCTGCATGCAAATATTGTTCATACATGTGAGGACATATTATGTGTTGAGGTGTTTAGTTATGTTATTAGTTGTTTGGTTGGCTTCTGCCTCAGTTGCTACATGTTTTAATTATTCAGTTTTATTTTATAGGAATTAGTTTGTGAATAAAATACCACTTTGAGCACCATTTTCCTAATTATTACATAATTTTTATACCTGCAGTTTATCTTACATTAATTTAGGTAAAATTACAACAAACGTAGCAACAATACAACAACAGTTAAAATTAAAAAAATAACACTTACACTTAATTTCCTCTTAAATCAAAATTGTCAGACTTGAATCAAGTTGTCTAAAAAAGTAATCTGAAAATCATGTTAAAATAAGATTGACATCTTTAATTTTATCATCAATATAATCTCTAATAAGTATAATTTTAATATTTTAATAAGTATTTGAACAATACTAGTATTGTTTATAGAAAACAAGTGTTGCCCATCCCTATGAAAAATACTTGTTTCCACATGTTATTACACTACTGCAGCCAACTCTGAAGTCAAGCTCTCAAAAATACAGTATGTACATTGGGTTCAGATGAGGCTGTAGGAAATCATAGAGCCATATTATATATTACCATATTACAACCTACAAATGTTTGAAAACAGCATGATGCTGTAGATAATGTGATATCAAATTATTGGTAAAAACATGATAGCACATTGCAAAATCTCCACCACCATAGGGAATGTGTTTAAGACTAATTTACAATAAAAGTTTATTAAATCTTTATTTTATTATTCAGGAAAGATGAGATATGCAAAAAAAGTAGGATTGATATTATCTAAAATAAAAACAAAAGATAAATCACACACAAAATGACAGGACAGTAATCATCCCAGCTAACAGAGAATGGCTTTAGAACTTTGGTAGAACTTTCTATGAAGCCCATGCTCATGATGATTTATAGTCCCCTTTATAATTATTTACAAGTAAGTATTACTATTCTATAAATATATTTATAAAGACACAACAACAACTATACCGCATGAAAGTGTTACCAATATTTCTTTAAAAGTTCTGTCAAAGTTTTCTCAATGCTATCAACATAAAAAATGGATTTTTTCAACAGCTCTAGAACATTTTAACACTTTTATTTCTTTACTTTAGCTGGTCTAATCAATTTAGAGCATTTTAGAACAGATCTCAACAATGTCTCACATCTGTGCTTATATTTACAAAAACACTGTCTATAATGGAAAGATTTCACCATGAACTTCTTCAGAACCAATTGATCTGCTCGTACTTAAATATTTCTTGACCTGGCTTGTTTATTTAAATAGACCAAGCATTTTATGTATTTTAATTTTATTCTAAAGATTTTAATATATTGTAAGGGTTTAATGGCTTTCTTTGTTTCATTTTATAGAAACAAACACACTTGCTACATTGTGGTTCTTTTTTTTCCCACAGCCTGCATTGGAAGGGAAACTGATGAAGTCTCTGATGCTGCCTGCAATTTCACAGCCGTTAACATAGGCAGCACATTTGTGAATTTATTGACAGAATTTGCGGGTGGCTGAATTTGTGGATGGCATGCTGAGACATGTCTGTCAGGCTGTCAGACTCATCATTATCACTTACGGCACAGAACCTGCCCAAACGTGTGCCTTTCCTAAGCTCACCATCCTGTAGCCTGTCACTTTATTGCACCCTATAACACTTTTATGAAACAAATGTTATTCCACATCAGAAATAATGGATGTGTTATTGTGCTATTATAGTGCATGTTTTTGTATGCTGCAGCAAGTTGCAGAAAATTACTGAATTAGCTACTGCTCTGTAAAGTAAGGCCTCCCACCAAGAACTTTTTATCTATGTAATTGCTTTAAAAAACCCAGTACCTATTAGACTCATTTGCAGAATTTAAAATGTGATTAATCTCACCAAATTACCCTATATACTAGACAGGAGAGAAGAAGAGAGTTCAACAATGAACTGACACATTGTGTCTTACCTAGTAATTAAACCCACAACCTTGGCTTTGCTGCTCAGACCTTGGCACAACCTCAGACATTACTGATCTTAATAATTATAATAATATTAAAAATAATAACTAATTATATTATCATTATTATTATTTAATTATTCTTCAACCAAATGATAATTATGTATGTATATGTATTTTATAGGGCTATATAAGGGTAGATGGACTCAGTGTAAAACAATTGTAAGATGATGAGTAAGTTTGTTACATGGGCATGTTGAGACATCTTGTGCTCACACATCTATACCCAATGATTTATTTTGCTCTGTCTAATACTCGCAACTTAATATTGGCTTGTGTGTTCATGCTTTTCCTCTTTTCTCACTGTGAGTATATGGGAGAAAGTGGCAACGTTCTTACAAGATAATTGTAAAGTTAAATCAGCCACAGATTGGACAGAAAAGATTGTATTTTTACATTTATGAACTCTACCACAAAACCTAGTTTAACCTAGTTTAATTTGGCATTTAATAATTGTCAGAAAACAGGTTTACAGAGTCTTTTACAGAGTGTTAGTCAGTAAACACAAAAGAATGAAGAATAAAAATATCTGGACCTAAACCTTGAATTGTTTTGGAGAAAACTAAATAAAAATTAAAAAAAAAAATCCATGCTGTTTAGAATATACTGTAATATACTGTGTAGGACAATATTTTGTCCTTTATCACATCATATCCACAGCAGTTGGTTTTCACCCATTAATTTATAGTCCTACATATTTGTTTCATTTGAGATCACATGTACAAATCCGATTTGTGTAATTTCTGTTCACATAAATCAGGCTTGTACACTTGGTTTTTAGAGGGAATATCTGGGATGTCTTTATAGTTTTAGACAAGCTCTGACTTGTGTGCTCTGTGTGTGTGAGAGAGACTAATGGAAAGTCTCATCCCATGATGAACATGTCTTCATATGCCTGTATGTCTAAACACATCTGGTTTGATGCTGTGAAAACTACCATCGTTCCTTCCCTTTTTTGGCAATATTTCTTAAATGCTTACTTACAGTATACAGTACGTAATACACAACACATAATGAACTAGAGTCTAATTTATTAATTTCTCTTTTTTTCTGCAGTACTCCCCTTTGCTCAAGAAGCTATACTGTCAAATTGCCAAAACCTGTCCGATTCAGATCAAACTATCTTCCTCTCCTCCGAACGGCAGTGTGATACGAGCTATGCCCATATACAAGAAGGCTGAACACGTCACAGAAGTTGTGAAGCGTTGTCCTAACCATGAACTTGGACGAGACTTTAATGAAAGTACATAAGTCCTTCTCATTAAATACTTTGTCTTTATTGTTTGACTTAATTTGTAAAAACATATATGTATGCCTTATATAGGAATCAGACATTCCATCAAAATATGAATGGGCAAAAATATATCACTTTAATTAACAAAGTAATTAGTATTGATTACCAAATTAATTAGAATTAAATATATATTATTAAAGCTATATATATGTGTGTGTGTGTGTGTGTGTGTTTAAATAGCATTAGACAATTTGAAGACTGTTGAATTAAAGTGAATTACCATTGGCAGAAACCATTATATTTTGACTGGTTTTATTTGTCTTATAATTTTATTTTCTTGTTGATTGCGTCTAGGTCAAACAGCTCCAGCAAGTCACTTGATACGAGTGGAGGGCAATAATTTATGTCAGTATGTGGACGATCCTGTTACAGGTAGACAGAGTGTTCTCGTCCCATATGAAGCTCCTCAGGTTAGTAACTGGTTCTCTGGCATTATTATTACACCTATAGAAGAATGTCAATTCTCACCACACTGACCTAATTTCTATGATTTCACACAGCATTATTTGAAAATCATTTGGTTCAGCATGTTAAATATGTTCTGACTGGCTATAAAGAGCCTAGGGATCATTCTCAGTAACAATATCTATGGTTATCATAAGCAGTATTAAAATTAAGTGGCATGGAATCTTATGTACAGAAGCTATTAGCTTTCATGCTAGTATGATAATTAATTGTTAAGTGCTACTGTGTTCAATGTACATCTGGTTTCCACTTTAGATGACAGTCGCATGCTGCTGTACATGCGAGGGCCAGTTGTATTTTGTATGTTTATTTTGATTTAAGAAAGCACTGAGCCATAGTTTTGTGGGCAGTGTTTTTTCTCTTTAAATAGTCTTTTTTTTAAATGAAGTCATTTTTTTAAATATAATATGAAGTGGTCTGAATTTCTGCTGAATTTCTGGTAACTACCCTGTTCCTCCTGACAATATTAATAACAGAGGACAATATTAATAATAACTTTTTTGTAATAATAACATACTTCAACATGTTCTGCGACTGTCACCTTAATTGCCATAAGCTTAAGTGGCACATGGCACCAGAAACTGGATGTGGCACCGGACGAGCCATTAAACACAGTGGCCACTGGATGTACCACCACTAGCACAGTGGCATGTGCTAATAATTTACGTGTTGTCATATGCTACCTAATGTGAATCGCGCCTCTTGGATCTCCTAACACACTATTGTTACATTTCTATGTCAAAGTGTTGTCGCCACCTAAAGGCCAGTTTTTTTACTTGGTTTATGTTTTAAGCTACACTTTTACTTATATACCACCATCCCTGTTTAAAACAAAATTTTGGAAGTATCCAGAAACCGCTTGAACAGTGTTATATATGTTATTCAGTTGTGTACTGACGTATTATCTGCAGCGTCATTACAGGTTTCTACTTCTCTACTTTTTCTACTTCCTACTCCACTGCTTCTACTGCCATAAAAAACATGTTAACACAGTAAATTTCCTGATAAAATGCAGTAGTAGTAGTTGTAGCATCTAACACACCACTTTGTTATTGTTTCACACAGTCATTTTTGACCACAGTTTTGTTTGTAGAAGGTTCTGTCACCAAAGAACTCTAAGAAATGTAAACTTACAGGTGAATTATATCACTCAAGAAGAGGACAAATTAATTGAGGAACACTGTTTGACTGGTTGCACTCTTCTGCAACCAGTCAGCTGTGTTTGTTCACTTAGAGCAGGCTAGGAGAAGTGACACACACTCAATGATACATCTACAGTAGTAAAAGTGTGTATAACAGTTGGTAATGATAAGAGCCATGTGAGTAAAAAACGGTAAAGTATTTCTTTGGTGGTCATGTAGCTACACTTATCCATAGATTACAATTTTTTTATTGTTAAATACATTTGATTTAGCAAAATGCTTTATTAAAAAAAGACTTGGAACCATCAAAAAAGGCATGCATTTACACATGCAACTGTTTATGAAATTAAAAGAGACAGTTCCCTCAAAACAATAAGAATCCTGTTATTATTTCTTCATGTTTCAATACATGGGTTTTTGTATTCTTTTGAAAACAAAGTAAATATTTTGAACAAAGTAAGTAACCAAACAGTTGCTGGTTTAACTATTCACTTCCATAGATTTGTTTATTTTTCTATGCAAGTCAGTGGTTACAGTGAACTTTTCTATGTTTTAAAATTAACCACATTTTCACTGAGCTTATTGCTTTAATAAATAAATTACACCCTTTCCAGCTCTTTTCAACGCTTAGTCCCAACCAAACAAGATGCAACAAGGTGTTATAGATTCTGATTGACTTGTACTGTTGTTTGTTATTTTAAAGCTGTGTGTTCAACATTTTTAAAACAGGATTGTGAAACACTGTGAAAAGGTCACACTCTGACATACTGATATTGTACTGGTCACACGCCTTCATGTGATGCAAATTCACAGGTCAGAGTTTAAACACTGAACTGCTCTATAATGTGAAATTTTTCACAAGCTTGTGTTTTCAGTCCCAGTTTTCATGTGAATAATTGAAAGCCAAGGAAACAAGATGTAGTGTGACTACTCATAATAAAAGGGATAGGTGCATAATTAAATTAAAATTCATGTAAATAATAAACATTGTTTGCATAGAGTTAACCTTCAGACAATTGTTTACTTAACTATTTTAAACACCTGAAGTAAAATATTCATTGTTGCTTTCATTAAGTCTTATAGCAGCTCACAATAAACCCCTTTACTATGCTAAAAAAAAATCACAGAAACACAAACTGTCACTCATCGTGTATTGCTGTTTCAGCCAGTTAACACAAGTCTCTGTTTAACAAAAGGAAAAGACACCTTTTATCACGTTGCATTGTGTTTGGTTTGACACAGAAAAAAAAATTCTTCTTTACATCTACACTGAGTATATTGTAGCATTTAACAACAACAACAACTTAATGCTATTTAAGAAGTTTTCAGAATATTATCATAATATTATGTGTAACTTGACATGATCTATGGTTCTGCATGCTTTGTGCAGTTTGCTGTTGCAAAAATTGACTGTTTCTCTCTGTATCTTTGGGTTTCTAAAGGTGGGGACTGAGTTCACAACCATTCTGTATAATTTCATGTGCAACAGTAGTTGTGTTGGTGGAATGAACCGCAGGCCAATCCTCATCATAATTACACTGGAAACACGAGAGTGAGTGCAGCACCTTCACAGGAATTTTGCAGGAATGTAGTGCAGCGACATTATGTTCATGTCATACGAAAATGTAACTCAACTAGTAGGGCATGGTGTTAGCAATACCAAGGGCATGAATTTGATTTCGGAAAGCATGTACTGATAACGTGTACCACTTTAATGCACTGTAAATTGCTTTGGATTAAACGTCTGCCAAATGTATTCCAATTAACAGACAGAATTTAGTTTTTTAATTAAACAGATATTATTCTGTTTTATTTATATAGTCCTTTTTTTACAATGTTACATTGTTTTAAAGCAGCTTTACACAAAATGCTAAGATAAATTAAAACATAAAAAAAACAAAAAAATGTAAACTAACACTGGGTATAGGTAAAACTTGAATATCTGTTGTCCATGCAGTGACTATACGTCGATAACTATAGTCTATGTAGTTGCTTGGGCAATGCATTTACTGAACTGTTTTACTTGGACAGAAGAATAAAAAGTACAATATAAATGTACTGTTGTTAGTGGACAATTAAAGTACAAATATGCCATCTAAAAACTGTTGAACTTTTTAATCACACTCTACAGTGGACAGGTCCTAGGTAGGCGTTCATTTGAGGGACGGATTTGTGCATGTCCGGGCCGGGATCGCAAAGCAGACGAGGATCATTTTAGAGAACAGCAGGCTTTAAATGAGAGTGTGGCCAAAAATGGAAATGCAAATAAACGATGTGAGCAATGATTTTTTTAAACAAGGACTTTATAATTAATATTATATTGTGAAATCAAGACATTTTAATGATTATACTTGAAAAGTCAGAATTTTTTAACTTTCTGTTTTCATCTTTCAGATTTCAAACAGACACCAGCCAATATAACAGGCCCTTCCATCAACATCAAGAAAAGGCGACATGGAGAAGAGGAGATTTATTACATACCTGTGAGTTTATTACATTTATTACATACCAGTGAGTACAAATGACAACAAAATTGTTGTCATTTGTAACATTATTTGTAAATTATTATGATATTCCTGGATTATTTTGAAGGTACGTAGCCGGGAAAACTTTGACATCCTAATGAAGATAAAGGACAGTTTGGAACTAGTGGAATTTGTACCACAGCAGTTAGTGGACTCCTATAGACAACAGCAACAACAGCTCCTACAGAGGCAGTAAGTGTCCTATACATCTGTGTGTGTGTGTGTGTGTGTGTGTGTGTGTGTGTGTGTGTGTGTGTGCAACACTGATAACAGAACATACGGTATTATTGCACATTTTATTGTGACAATTTTATTGTGACAATTTGTGTTATTATGACATGTGATGTCAAATTAACAGAACATGATAGATCGAAGGTATCATATTAAGTAGACTGTGCCATTCCAGATTACATGAAGGCACATAACATTTTAAGTGGCAGGGGTATAAAGGATTTGCAATATTGGCATAAAATTTCCCTGAACAATACTTGAACATTCTTACAGTGGAACAGATAAGTGACATAGAAATATGTGTAGAAATAAGTGAAGAAATTAATAAGTGTCACGAACTGTGTTTGCTGAGAGACAGGAGGCGGACACAAATGCAGGGTTTTCTTGGTTTTATTTATGCGAGGCATAATCCATAAATACAGACAGGCAAAAATAGGGGAAAATCCAGAAACGAGAATCCAAAAACACAAAGCAGAGGTTGAGGCAGGCAGCAAACATCAAAATCCAAAAACCACGAAGAATATCAAAAAACCATGAAGAGCACAAAAACCACAAAGAATGCAAACGCAGAAAGGCAATACGCGTCTTTCTGTTTGCTGGCATGCTGCTATATAGCCACCAAACAGGAAGTCACCAACGAGGAAGCAGAGGGAGCAGACAGAGAGTCATGGGACTTGGGCTCCCTCTGCTGGCCAGTCGTTACAATAAGATTGTTATGCTAGAAGCAATATTAACAAATTACAAAACACTAAACTAAGTTAATTGTCAGCGGTCTTCCAGTAAGCAAGCCAACAGGGTGACAGTGACAAGGAACCAAAACTCCAATAATGTATTGCTTGGAAAAAACCAAGCCTAACCTGGAGGGTCAGTTCTTCTCTGGGACATTAAATCTGTAATTCATAACTTTCTTGCATAAAAATGGAGTGCTTATAAAACTTGCTTGAAATTATATATTGACTTAAAACATACATTAGTGTTTCATTAAAGGCCATATATTAATATTATTTGTCTTATGTGGTTCACAGGGGTCATGTTGCCTCTCCATCACCCTATGTCCCACTCAATAACATGAATAAGATTCATGGGCCTATTAGCAAGCTTCCTTCAGTTAACCAGCTTGTGACACAGCAGACTCAGCAGAGTGCAGGGCCATCTGCAGCCATGTCACATATGGGTATGTTTTTGCTTGACATTTCAATAAATTTTATTATGTTTGTTTAGTGATGCAAATAGGCTTTGTTAACTGGTTACTAAATGAAGTATTCCTCTCTAATTGTTACAAACAAAAAGTGGCATTGTATATATGTCTAAAAAAGTGGACAAAAATATGAACACAAAGATAATTGTTACTCTAGTTAATTGTTGTCCTTTAACTGCGTTTATATGAATACACTTAATAACAACAAATTAGATTAATCTCAATATTTTTACATCTTTGTGGTTAAATGGTCAATGACATTTAAAATTATGGACCTTCAACCACATTTTCTATATTTCTTTGGCAATAATTTTTTTTAACTGTAAAAGAAAATAATCAAATACATCTCCTTAAATGTTTTGATTAATGTTATATTTTAGGGAAAATATAACCACTTTTTGATGATTTTTAGAGTGGTGCTTTTTGTGTGGATGATTCCCTTACAGGTACAAACATGCTGGGTGGACACCACATGCAGCATAACAGTGATGTGAACGGAGCTCACCCATCACAGTCTATAGTCTCCACCTCGCACTGTACCCCTCCTCCACCGTACAACCCCGACCCAAGTCTCGTCAGGTACTTCACTCTGCAGTAGCACATACCTTACCTGTCTTTCTCTCTTTCACGCACAAACACAGTCATACTGTACAGACTGTAGATGTATATTAATTAATATTGATTCCAGCAATTAGCCAAAAACTGGTTTATCTTATGTTTGTTATCAACAGTTGTTAAAGGTTGTAACTTTACTCTTGCTTAAATCATTTAAATTTGCCTATTTAGATACAAATTTATTTTTATCTTTTCAGTTTTGCAGTTTGCTAATACGCCAAAGCAATTTTTATGATAATGAAACTCTAAAGAGGTTATTGGCTACCTAATCCCTGTTTGTACATAATGTAATGCATTGATTAAACAATGTATGGTCCGGCACCTTTCACAAAAGATACTATATTTAGATGACTTTAATGATTGCAATCAGTATAACATTTAAACAGAAACATTTAAGCAGTATAAAAAGTGTTTCAGGAAAAAATTGACTACACTGCCTTTAAATGTTAGTTCATGTTAACTACGGTTGTTTTCTAATGTTATTACATGGCCTGCTGAAATATTTAATTTGCGCTGGACAGCCACAACATTCTGAGGTCTGTTACCCCCTGATTACAGCTGCTAAAACATCTCTGTTACGTATGTAACCCTTGTTCCTTTTTGGAAAATGAGATGTTGTTTTGATGATGTAACTAGGGGTTCAGTTCAGGGTAATCTTGACAGGGTCTCAACATAACAGGGGAATACACAGGCACAGGTGAGTGCAACTAAGCTAGCCATCTTGCGAAATAAAAACACTGAGATCAGCCTCTCCAAGCGGCTCATATGGGGCCCTCAAACCTCTTCCTGAAGTGGTCTTATAGCTGGCTACCTCATTTCGCAGGATTGGTGCATCCTCACCGCATACTGTGGTGAAGAATTTGCTGCTGAACCTGGGCGGGAGCCGGACGAACTGGATTGCATAGTCAAAAAACTATGATGAGTTGGATTGTTACCTATGCTCCAAAAACTGGGTTGGGGCACTTAGGAGATCTGATTCACCATAGTGGGAGTGGTGCCCAGTTTTTAACAACGCTGTTCAGCAAGCCATAAGTAATCATTGCATTTAACTGCTTTAGTGCAGTGGGGGCCCTAAATAGGGGCTTGAAAAAACCCATGGAGAAAGAAAATTGCTTCAGCGGGTGGCAGTGGGAGGGCCCCATCACAAGAAGCCATTAGGAGGAAACATTAGAAATGTTCCTAGTGGATTCCTGGTGAGCTGGTGGTGCAGCCCTCCTGTGTGCGGATCTTTTGAGCCAACTCTTTCCATACTCCTACTAGAAGAAGAGGTTGGTGGAGCTGCGGGACAACAGCTTTGGCAGGAAACATATTTTGTCCAGGGCCAATGATTTTAATGGCCTGTCTGCTTCCTTAACTTCCTCAAGAGAACTGCTGTGCAAAGTTCTTGACAGTGTTTATATACACTGTGCGTGGAAGATGGGTGCATTGAGCAAGGAACACATTCTACCCAGACTGTGCTGCTCCAATGGCATGACCGACATCTCATCTTGCCTCCTGAAAATGATGTAGATTTCACCCTTTTGAGAGTCTTAAACAGGAAAGGAAAAAAGTGAAAAAATTTTAAAAGATGCCGTCCAACTGTGGGAGTTTATATCTTTTAAAATGGAATTTTGCGCTTTCATAAGTCTGAGTGAGTGGGGCACTCTTTATATACCGATATCTGGGGCAAAGTGGCATGCAAACTCCACTTTTCAGTTTCCACTTTGCCAGTTTTTATTGATTACAGTTGCTTAAACGCACAGCTGATTCGGGGAACTGCAAGTCATTTTGACCAGTACTACTCGGTTTCTAGTTATACGTTACATTTAAAAGTGTTACAAACAAATTTTTCAAAAACAACCCTTACTAAGAAATGGAAGCCTGTTGTAAAATGTTTTCAAAATTTTGAGCACAAAAATACAACAGCAGAATAATTTGTGCTATACATTGGTAATTTCAATCATATTTATTGGATTTTGTGTATTGTATAAGCATTCATTTGAGCGATTCATTTTACAACAAAAGTTTCATTTTCCATGTGCATTGCTTTTTTTAATAAGTTCTATTGTCAGTAATTTCATTATCATTATTAATGTTGTATCTGTGTTTATTCTTACTCTATCATGGTAAAACTTTAAAGTTGCTGACTCTACCTTCAAAATGACTCTGTCTGATCAGTGTTTGCTACATTTTTTACATGTTCTGTTTTGATTGTATTAAGCAAATTATTTTTAATGGTGAATTGCTTATAATAAAAGGATCAGCACAATGAACACTTTGTTATGCATCATTACTGGTATTTTATTGCAATTTGTAATGTAACAAAAACAAACGTTATTGCTTGCTGGATGCACTTAACTGCACTGCATTCATTTCAGGTGTTTGTATTGTGACTGTTGTTTTACATTTGTTACAGTAAAAAAGTCATTTCATCTGTAAAACATTTCATCAGTACACTAAATAGCCCTTTGAAATAATCCTTGCAAATGCAAATGCTGTGGTGCTTTGCTTGTTATGTTCTCCATGGGTGAATATGTAATTCACAGGACACAGCCCCTTGGTCTTAGTGGGATTCCTTTTCTCTCTGAACAGTTTCTTAACCAGCCTGGGGTGCCAAAACTGTATCGACTACTTCACGTCACAGGGACTCCAGAGTGTTTACCACCTTCAGACCCTTACCATGGAGGTAAAATAACAGTTCATTTAAATTGTTCATCTAGAGAACTAATTTTCTACTATATCTTTGGTAGTTCCACATTGTGTGGATCTCTCTATGCTTTTGTCACATGAAAATTATTTAAATTCTCAATATTTCAACTTATATACTTTGTGTCTATTCATTTGGTATGTTGCTATTTTAATAATAATTTGTATGAACAAACATGTTGATATGAACAAAAGCACTACAACTTATTGTTGTTCTATCAGGATCTTGGGGCCCTGAAGATCCCTGAGCAGTTCCGGATGGTGATCTGGAGGGGCCTGCAAGACATGAAGCAGGGCCATGATTATGGACAACAGCTGATTCGGTCCAGCAGTAACATGGCCACTATGGCCATCGGCCCCGGAGGAGAGCTTCAGAGACAGCGTGTAATGGAAGCTGTGCACTTTAGAGTGCGTCACACTATTACCATCCCAAATCGTGGAGGTTCTGCTGGGGGTGAGGAATGGGCTGACTTTGGTTTTGACATGCCAGACTGCAGGATTCACAAGCACTCAATTAAAGAAGAGTTTGGAGAAAGTGATGTTCACTGAGAAGTACAGAGGATCCACAAAGCTGGTATCTTCAGTCTGTATTGTTCTATACTGTCTGTGTTTTATTTTACTAAAACTGCAATAGACAATTTGTATTGTCTTTTGTCCATTTTTTCCACAACATAGCACTTTTATATTTGACAACTAATTATTTGAACAATACAGTTGTTTTTGCTGAGGCTAAATGAATTCTGGAAAACAATTGCTAGTGCTTTGTATGGGCTCTATGAACTTTTAAAAAAAATTCCCAGACTTTTTGTTGTTTTGTTGTACTGCTAAAAACCAAGAGTTGTAATGCATAATGTTTATTTGTGCTAATATTACATAATACAAAACATGAACCATTAACTAGGATTATTCATATCTTTAGGACTGTGGGACATCAAATTGTTCTTGTACATGGTTAGAACCAGTGTATGGTTTAAAAACATTGCCTATAAACAAAGCAATTGTGTTTGATAATGAGTTATGTACGCTTAAAATAGCAGGAAGTAAATAATTATCATCATTTTAATTTACTTATTTTTATAATCACTGGTTTATTAAAACCAACTAGAGTGTGTGTAGAGTGCCATACACATTAAAGAAGTGTGTATGGCTAGATGAAGAGACATTGTGTAATTTGTGTATTGGACTATCATACTGAATCACTTTTACATTATTGCATTTGACAATTTTATTTACTGCAACTTACATTTTGTTAGTATGTGCATTCTCTGGAAACAAATCTATGACTTTGGCCATGTTGGCACAATGCAAGAAAGCCAAAGGTTATTCCGTAATTACATTATTGTATCATTGTCATATAATACTTAATAATCAATGTGGTAAGGACGATCACAATATTCAGTGTGATTTCTGAATGAAAATAAATTTACAGTACACAAGGATGAAAACGGAAAGAAAAGTGTAAAGACCTTTAATGTTTTGGGGTTTTTTTTATAAAACATACATATTGAACATTTGTAAACAGTACTTAAATTTACTTATGTTGCTGTACACTGGTTTTTAGTGATACTGTTTTAAACCGTTTTTAACATTTTAAACATTTTCTTCTCTTAGGTATGATGATTTGCATCATCACAAGGTTTTAGTTTTTTTAATACTTTAATACTAATTATGGTATTGGCCTTGCAGGACAAGGTTTTATTTATCATGATATACTATTACAATATCTATATTTTGCCTTTGTTACATAGTTAACACATGGTAAACACTGTATTGTTTTGATGGTTTATTTTTTTATTTTGCTTCATGAAATGACAAAACTATGTCTTGCTTGACTGAATCAAAGGTATTAAAGTGAAATGCTTGAAAACATATGGGTTAGACTTAATTAGAAAAAGAAATAGTAGTAAAGTATATTTAGGATTTTTTTGCATTGTAACAATTTTCTTAACAATCAAGCAGATTTACCTCCATTCCAGTTAACAATTAAACAAATTTAATGGTCCTAAAGCAGCTTCATTTTATTTATGCAGAAATTACTTTGTTTTGATGAAATTCAAAACAAAATAATCATTTACTGTTTTAGGGCCCAGTAATATTATGTACTACTAGTAGTACTAAGAAGAAAACATGCTTTAAACGTTCAAAACTCATTTTTCATAATGTTTTTAAGTTATAATAATAGAAAGCAGAAATTTGGCATAAATATTTCTCCAGTCATTAATGTGTATGAGAGGTGTTAAATGAACTGTCCTCTTTTCTTAACTAGTTTAGTAATTTATAGAAAATTTATTTACATGTGCTCAAATAAAAAATCTCTTCATCAAACAGATCTATAAGGGCCATGCTCTGTCTTGAACATTAAAAATTAGATTTGTTGTATGTAGTCATTATACATATAATGGTTATACAATGGCATTTGCTTGTGGATAATCCACAAGCAAGTGCATCTGTAAACAACTAGTGTTAACCATATTGTTCATTGTTGTTTATGGGATAAGAACAACAATTTTTAAATGTTATGCCATTAAAAGAGTCCCAGATGATGTTCATCAAAAAAACAGAATAATTTTAAAATTGGTGATGATTGTTGAATGCCATCATAAACATCAAAGCACTTTATGGCTTTAGGATATTGTAAACATTGTTATATATTCACAGTTAATGTCAGTCAGTGTTATGTAATGCTGTGATTTTAACAACTACATGTTTTAGAAATGAGTTAATATCTTGTGTTTTTAGCAAAGTAACCTTGTGTGTTTTTTTATATTGCAATAACCATGTAAAGTGATTTCCTTTTAAAATAAATACTAAAGTGTGCAGGAAAAGGTTTTTTTGTAATCATTTTGTTCATTTTTTATATTTTTAATATTTGGTGTTCATAGCTTGCCTTTATCATTTATCATATCAAAGTAATTTTATAACAAATAGTTATCTAGATTTTAAACACAAATTGGTTAAAAGGATGAGAATATGATTGCACATATTTTTTCTTTAAGACATTAAAACCATGCCTTAGGTACTTTATAGTTTAACATTTTGTATATTACGTTATAAAGAACTTTGTGAAAAATTGCCTTGATGCTTTTTAATATTATTTTGGAGTGAAATGTAAACCTGATCGTAAGTATACGTTCCAATATCATGTGTACAATAATGCTTTAATACGAGCAGTTACTAACACTAATAATGTTATACCTAAGAAATTGTAAATAATATATAATACACGGCTTAAAATTAACAGTAAGAAATTAAAGATAGCGATTGTTATTTGGCTGGTGTAAAAACACAACGTACCTTTGTCATCGATCACACTGAAGTAATTTAATGGATGATGATGGACGATATTATGGATCTTTATTCTCCACTATGAACGTACTGAATTCCGAACGGTTGAATGTGATCTGAGTTCGGCTCATCTGGCCTGAAGCTGACGGAAGTACTGACGTGTTGTCAGAGCTGCAGCGCGAGAGTGACACAGCGGCAGAACCGGGTGAGAGAAAAGTATTTTCGGTTAGCTCAGGCCTAAATATTACCCTTTTAGGTGGCTTGACGCCACGAGCATGTTGATTGTTTGTCTTGTTTTATGTTTCTGTAACAGACTTGCCATTCTGAAGCAATACTTTATGTGACATAAAATATTGGTGCTAGCAAAGTTTACCTTTTGCTCAATTGCGTTCGGATTTCCCCGGAAGTGAGTTGTCCAGTTTTCTGCGTGTCTTCTGGTCCTTGTAGTTCGTTCTTAATTTTTTGGAGTAGTAACGTGTTTTGCACATTCACATATAAAAACTACAAGTCGTTTCTTTCCGCTTAGGCCAACCCGTTTCGTTAAGGACAAAGGGAAGTGTAGTTCAGTGTCTGGCCATTGTTGCTTGGAATCAAAGCAATAGGGTTTGTTCTGAAAACTACGCTCACCAGCATGCTCTGCGTTGTACAGAATTACTTTGGTACGGCTAACAAGCCGATGCTAAATGGCAAATTAGCTATCAATCGTTGCTCATTGGCCTACGATTGAGACTATTAGTTACATGACTATTACATTTATGACGATAAATTAACATTTGTCAATGCTTAATCGGCAAGAATTTTTCGGAATAGTTTTCCCTTATAAACAGACATGTACTGAAACGTCCTCCGTATTCAATTGTATGCACTGCCCTGTTTGATTTGACGTCAGATGGAAAACTATTATCTGCATGAGAGTATCAAAGCTCCCCACCCGCATCATTTTGTCTTATTAAGCACAAAGAAATGTGTGGACACCCAGGTCAATTTCAGCATTATATGCCGCTGTCACACGAACGCAGCAATTTAAATATTGGTAAATGTGGCTGAGAAATTGTTTTTAGACTACAGCATTTGGGACTAGCCCTCCTTTCATCTTAGTTTAGAGGATGTTGCTGAGCTGTTTATATTTGTACACAAATGCCTTGTTTGGCTATATTTACATGTACATCTGTAGATGAGCAGGAATCAGTTTTGAAAACCTGTAATTACAGTATATTCTAAATAAAATCTTAATACAAATAAAATATCTAAAACAATTTCACAATTTCAACTTTCATTAGCCATATCTAATAAAACATTCAATTCAAAGTTCAAACATCCAAACAAGAAAATTTAGTGTAAATTACTATTTACATCAAATTATTTATGTCAGATTATTGACCACTGCTCTGTGTCTGAATTGTCTGATAGCAAATCCTTGTATCTAAAGCAACTTGCATTGAATTCAGGGTATATATTTTATCAGTATCTGTTTTTTTCGTAATCAAACCCATGTTTTTTGTGTTGCTAGCACATTTATCTACTAATTGAGCTTAAAGAACATCTGTAATAGTACCTGTAAAAATATGACTCCTGTTACGGGCTAGGAATGCAGGTATGGACAAGCAAAGCATGCTTCTCTGCCATTGCTTTCCTGCTTCTATAACCTTCCCAACACCCTATGTAGGCAAACCGGTGTATTTCACGTAGTAGGATGGGGCCCTGATGTGTGCAGGTTTGCAACAATTGTTTCGATTCTTCCAGGAGAGAGGCCTTACGGCACTGAAGTGTCTCTTTCCTCTCTGGATATCAGCTGTGATTTGGGACAATATGGGATTATCCAGGAAAATAACTGAGAAAGGGGGATCTAGCCCAGCACAATGGCTGACTGTGGACATGCACATGAATACTGGGCCTGGCATGAGGCTCCTGCCAATGAATGAATGTTGGAGGAATCTCAATGCAGGGTTTGCCGGCTGGGGAACCACTGCAAAAGATATTGAATGCCTATTTCTCCTGTCCAAGTGGGAGGCATTGCAAGGGAAGACACAAGCATGTCCTCCCACTCACCTCCCAGGTCTCAAGATTGAAACAGGGATGGCCTTGGGGGTTAAGTCTCCAGGCCCCCTTAGGAACCTGATGACCAGATCATGCTTTTCTATGGATTTGCTGGCCATTGCCAGGTGATGGGCCGAGATAGCAGCAGTTTTAAGTTAAGAAATGCTGCCTCAGTATGCTCAAGCATGTCACACAGTGTCTCGTTGTCCATCAGACGAGGTCAGGAAGCAACCACACCCAGAAATACATGGGTGAAGACATATTTGAAAAGACACTCATTGTCTGTAGCTCTTTTAGATGCTCATTTGAGGCTAGGAGAAAGCTCTTTAGAAAACCCAGCCTGCCAAAGAACCCAAGAAAATTGCTGAGGGAGAGCAAGGATCACAAATTGTACCTTTAACATGCAAATGCAAAAATGAAAATTAATCAATGAGGCCAGTCTTATATACCTGCTATACCTTACCTCTTGGGCCAATGTTATTTGCCACGTTTTTCTACTACTCAAAGGTAATGGGCTCTCAAGTAAAGCCTCATACATCAATATGTTGACACAACATCTAACATGACTGACTGAAAGCGAAAAGCTGTTCTCCGAATAAAGTGTTTTTAAAATAAAAGTGTTAATTTCCTTGTTTAGTGTACCAGAATTGCCATTTATAATTTAAAACTAATCCAAAATGACCTTCCTTTTGGGTATGAGGCTTTTTCTTACAGAATTATATAAAAGAATGGAATTGTACAGGAATGTGTACAGGCTAGCTATAACTAAAATATAATAAACTGTAGTTTTTAATGTACCAACCTTTGTGATTGCTAGACAGTCTAGAACTGCTAGAACTAGACAGTATGATGCATGAAGAGTTCAAATAAAGTTTACACAATTTTTCTTATATTGAGCATATTGAGTTCAGCCACATAATAAAAAATAATCTTGTCTTGTTCAGTTCACAGACAGAATGCCAGAAGGAGACAGTACTGGTGAATCCATCCATGGAAAATCATCAGCGATTGGAAATTTTTTTAAACATCTTGGGCAGGTTTGGCTGTGCTGAATATTAATGCTTAAGCGCTATACCAATACAAATTTAGTAACAAAACAATGAGTAGCTACAGCATTTTTTCTTGTGAAAAACAGGTTTATCAGTCATGGCTGGATAAGTCAACACCATTCTCAGCAGTCCGGTGGGCGGTCACTCTTATTTTAACGGCCATATATATGATCAGAGTATATATTTTACAGGTGAAAACATCTATTGTTTGCCCTAGCATCTGTATATAATTGTTGCAAAATGTATTTTTTCTTTGTATTTCATATTTCATGCATATATATTTTAGGAAGTACATGCTGTGGATTCATTGTAGTTATAATTTTTAAATATAAGACTTAGCAACTTAAGCCTATAAGTTTTTTTCATTAACTATTATGTGATGCATGTCTGATTAAGAAACGACTGAAATATAACATTTTCATTTTAGGGGTGGTACATAGTCACATATGCTCTTGGGATCTATCACCTGAACCTCTTTATTGCTTTCCTCTCACCAAAAGTCGATCCCTCATTGCTTGATGACCCAGGTAAATGGCCAGCATTGGCTTTTTATTAAACAGAAACAAATTCAAGCTGGTCCTCATCAACTAAACTGCTGTATGCATGTTTAACCTCTGATTATTATGTTGTTGGATTTACACTTGTCTTGGCAAAGAAACTTTGTTGTATATTTACTTTCAATTTCATAACCCGAGCATCCAGTTATAGTACTCTAGAAACAACCCTAATAACTTCTGTTGAAAAAAGTGAAGGGCATCAGAACATTGTAGGGGCAAGTGGTTGGTCTCTTTTGACTCATATTACAAGTAGTCTTCAATAAGTCTTTATCACAATTGAAACTGTCCATCTGTGCCATAGCAACCAACATTTCCTTCCTAGCTGCACATAAGTAACCATATAAAGCACCTTAGCAACTGCATAACATTACGAATAAGCCATATTTTAATTTCCTACAATCTTCTATCATCATGCTAAAGCATGCTAGCATCAAGTTAAAATCATCTAACATCATGCTATTTGCTGCTGTGTTATAATGTGTTAAAATCTGCTTGCAAAATGCTAGTTTATGATAGTGTCATATTGACAAATGCTAGCATAAGGCCACAACATGTTATGTCAGAATTATGCTAACATCATGTTTAAATGTTAAAACGTAGTATCATCATAATAAACTGTGTTAGCACCATACCAGTTAATCCTAACATTTGTTTGCATCATGCTAAAACATGTTAAATTGTAATTTCTGACTCAAACACTTAAGCTTTTTACAATCAGCAAACGTTTCACACACCTTCAGGGTATTCAGAGGAACTGTTCTGTATCTTTTTAAAAAAGATTAGACTTATTGGATTAGACAGTTATCTGTCTGTCTGTCTATCCACTGTTTTATCTATCTACCTTTTGATCTAGGTTTTCTCGGGCCAATAAAAAGTTTGCCTACAAAGTGATTAGTGCATGTTCTAATTTTATCTAATGTTTTCTTACTAGATGAAGGTCCAGCACTACCTACAAAACAGAATGAGGAATTTCGGCCATTTATCAGGAGGTTGCCAGAATTTAAATTCTGGTAAGTTTTCGTGATGTTTTTTTATAGCCACATGAAAAGGTTTAATGAGAGCAGTTTCCTGTCATTCATTTGATTTTTAAATAGGAAGTTTAAATGTTCTAAACACATCAGAATAATAAAGTAATTAATTTTGTATTTCTTTCTGTATCACCTAGTTTGTTCTGATCCCTCAACTCTAAATATTAATTCAACCCAATTTAAAATCTTCCTTTAAAGATTGTTATAGTTTTAAGCAAATTTGGAATGGAATATGCCTTTTTTTGACACATATTCCAAATAAATTATTTGAATTTAACGTTGAAATCTGGATTAATACATTTGTATTTGTTTTCTTTTCAAATTCATCTTTGTCACTTAAATTTGTTGGTATTGGTTGATCATATAGGCATTCTGCAACAAAAGGCATCATCATTGCTATGATTTGCACATTCTTCGACGCCTTTGATGTGCCAGTGTTCTGGCCCATCCTTGTAATGTATTTCATCATGCTGTTCTGCATTACCATGAAGCGTCAGATCAAGGTTGGCAATAAAACATTTCTTTTGAGAAGTTCTTAATTCCATTTACAACTAATTTAATTGAGCCTGTAGTATTGTTTTCATAAATTGAAGTAATTTACCACGGACCTTCTCGTTGACATTTTGATTTGCCCAGCCTGAAGGGCATCAATGTTTGACATTGTTTGTGCCTCTTTTACAGCACATGATCAAGTATAGATACCTGCCATTCACACATGGGAAGAGGACTTACAGAGGCAAGGAAGACACAGGGAAAACCTTTGCTAGTTAAAATTCCCCCTCCTGAAATTAAAGTTATTGATGAACATGGTGTGTAAAAGGGGTTGATGTTTTCCCCCCTTTTTTATTTACTTTTCTGAGTAATCAAAAAAATATGTAATCAACAGAAATTATGTTGATTGGCTTTTCACAGACTAGATTCAATTCAGAAACATATATAAAGACAAGTGAAGTGTGAAATCTGTCTGCTTTTTTGCTCTTGGTTCCTTATTGTTCTCAAGACCCAAGTTATTCAATTTAAATTCTGTCATTTTCTCACACTCATGTTGGTTAAAGGTGTATGGCTTTCTTTGTGTGAAACACAAAAGCAGAATTTTTGGCCTCCTTTTTATATCTTAAAAGTGAAAGGGAACAGAGGTTATCTAAAAAATAGCAAAAGCACTATAAAAGTGGTCCCCATTTGTGCCAAAACCAATGCTAGTTCCATATAAAAGGACAAAATATAATTACCCACCATCCCTATCAAACTCAAGATCTGTAACAGTGGGGAAAGAACTGTAAACAAAGAGGTAAACTTCTGCTTCTATTAATCTCTACATCAGTACCTTGATGAGCAATGTGCATTTAGCAATGTTAAGTAGTGTTTCGGATTGACAACTGCATTTACTTCGAAGTTTAAGTCTGAATTGCCAGAACCCAACATTACAAAATGCAACAAGCAAAACAGTGTTGATCTGTATTTTTTGTATAAAAAACATTGCCCTTGCTCTGTTAAAGTTTTGCAAGTCATAGTCACACTATGTTTGTTACTTTTTTGTTGATTTTGGAGCATGGCGGCTCCAGTTTACCATCCATATGCATGATATAGCAAAGGTCAATGTTTTGCATATCATCACTTTTGTCTTTCACTTAAAGAAACACAATACCATGAGGAAGTAAATTATGACAGAATTTATTTTAGCTGTTACCTCAATTTCTCTGATTTTACAAACAATTAACAGGAATTTTTATCAGTTGTATGGCTATTATTAACAGATAGTCCTCTTGTTGAGAAACACAATTTAAAATTCACAAATCACTTATATATTTTTACTTGACATAATATTTAGTACTTTGATGCATTGATGTAAGAAATTTCCAGGAGAGGGAAGACCCTAGTAATTGTAGATACTTAGTTTCATCTTGCTAATCATGTTAATAGGAATTTGCCTTTTATAAAATAAATTAATTTCCTCATTAGCTGTAGCATTACTTAATTTTTGTACATAGTTCTCCACCATCATCATATCTTTTCCTGCTGTTTATACGTTATTTCTTAATGTGGAAATCTTTCACATTTTTTGTTTTATTTTTAAGCAAACATGCATTCCATTATGCAATGTGATAGAAATGATTAGCTGTGTGTTCTCTTTTAGCATTCAGAATATAAACTTTCTCTCTTTTTTTCTTTTGCAGAGGAAACATAAAGTTGAGTGCTTTAACTATTACAAATGGATGGAGAGGGTTGAAGGATTTTTCTGTGTTGGGCCCTAACAACTAGTGTAGATTTTCAACTTCTTTAACTTCAAAAAGCACTGGACGTGAAGATAAAAAATGTCAAATTGCATTTTTTGGAATAGGGGCTATAT
>JBAJNP010002852.1:0-44328 GCA_036877545.1 Yasuhikotakia modesta | reverse complement strand
GTGTGTGTGTGTGTGTGTGTACATATGTTATAATATATGCTGCAAGTGTGTTTCTTTGAGCTGACTGGGGTAAGAAACTGTTTACCTTCCTCAATGCCAAAACAGTTGCACCATTCCCTGAAGGAGACTAGCTTGTCCTTGTCATCGTCACACTTTTGGAAAAAGACTGAGGTGCAGTGCTCCATGGGGACCAGGGGAGCACGTAGAGGAGCCAGCTCAGAGTGAGAGAGGAACCTGCAACATTGTGTACAGTAATGAATATCCACTGACAGAAAAAAACCCTTAGTGCCATTCTTTAAATGTATAACATCAAATACAGCATGCTATCTGTCCTGTTGTCTGTCTCTCTCAAAGAAAATATTCTTTAATAGAAAAAGAGGGCGAAGAAAAACACAATTATGTTAACATGTCCACATCATTTGAAATCACAAACCAGGGCTTTGGAAACCTGCTGTGCTGTGGGTAATTTTGTTAATTCGTCCTCGTATCCAAGCTTAATCTGCAGAGACAATTATAAACAATTCCCCGGGTGGTTTCTCAGAAAAATTTAAGCATCCCGTCTCTGTGGTGCTTTCAACATTGCTGTGAATGCTAATGTGGCCTGTAAACAACGCATTGTGCCACAACCACCTGTTTGTTTAAGCATGGAAAGACAAAAGTATTAACAAGTTTATTTTTCAAATTCTGCTACTTGCTAATTCAAAAATGTTACCCTGTAGCTTTAAAGCATCTGTCACATATATTAAGTTTTAGCATATTGGTACCAATATGCTAAAACTTGCCTTTAGCATATTGGCACCAAGTCTGTGTTTTGCTGGAAATGCTTCTTAGCCACATCTAATAATATCATTGAGACTCCTCTATGGGTAAGTGAGAGTTAGAATAGCCTCTGCCTCAGACGGCTTTGCCCACGAACTGCCCATAGACCATTTACTGACTGTCATGCACTTAGCAATCAAAATGGCACTCGCTTTTGAAGAACAACTTGTCACTGGATTTGGCATTGAACCCACCAGCAAAACTGTATTTTTCACAGCAGGCTGTTACTGTGGTTTCAGGTCCCTCAAGCTGGCTGTTCTTGGGCTAAGTAAGTGGACCTGACTGAGTCAAAGATCCAGCACTGTGAGTATGAACTAATAAAATCTGACAGCAAGTCAAAATTAAACATTAAAGTAAAAACTATTGCCAGGACTACTGACACACAGATCCCCACCTGTCTGAGGGATGTTGGTCCATCTGTGCAAACTGCCAGTGTACTGGATAAATGTACATGTTGTAGTTCTTTTCAAAGTCGTGAAGAAGTAGATCCACAGGGTGGTCACCTGCATGGAGACGCCTCTCATCTTCAAAGATCTTCTGAACCTATTGAGAAGGTCAGTCAAATATAATGGACAATGTATTTGATAGAAGAAAGAAGTGGTTTAATGGTAAAGTGGTTTACTCACAAAATGGTGGTTTACTCACAAAAGCTGGAGATCTGAGTGATATTTGTACCAGTTTCTTTTCCGAATTTTACTATGTGTTATTTGGACAGCAATGTAATAAAATGACATGACAATGACATGTTTATAAAGGACACACCCTGATTCTCTGTTTAGCTGTGAGGAAGCCAGGAGATATGGAGTCATGTTCAAATAACTGCAGAAGAACATTCTTCAGCCAATCCCGCATGCGTAGAGGGAACTGAACTAGCTCTGTCTCTAAACATGGAGCAATCACTGCCAAAACAATGTGCACAAATAATTATTAACAAAAATTAGCATCATGTCACAGAAAACACACATATGCGACCACTATCTTATATGTGTCTAAACATCCAAATAGTCCAATTTTAATAATGTCACATTTACGTTCAATGTGATAGAAATTTAACATTACAATATAATTCTTTGTGTAAACTCTTTTTAAAGTTATTAACTATTTATTGATATTTATCAAATACTGTTAAGTTCACAGTGATTATCTGGGATTTAACTAAACAGAAAACTGCAAAGCTAAAACGTAAAACGTATTTGCAAAATTAGAAATGTATTAGAGAAGTGAAAATGATTGTGATGTTTATCATGCGAGTTATTAGTATTAGTCATCTTGAGATCACTGGAATCATATTTACATTTATTCATTTGGCAGACGCTTTTATTCAAAAGTGTCCACAATAAATTCAAGGTATATATTTTTATCAGTACTTGTGTTCCCTGGGATCGAACCCACAACCCTTGCACTGCTAATGCAATGCTCTACCAGTTGAGCTACAGGAACACAGTGTCATTAGTGTCAACATTTTTTGTTTGTGTAACTCTTTGTAAACTGGTGTTTCCTACATTTACAGGATCCAGTGTAGTCCAGGTGAAGCCTGTGGCCCTGTTTAGTTCCCTCAAGGCTACACTTGGTAGCAAACAGTTGACAGGATGTGTCATATGTCTTATTGTCAGTTCCACACACCTACAATGACAATATAACAATATCAGTGGTTTCTTTGTTCTTTCTTAAACATTTTTTTCACTTTAAGCAAATTTGACATTTGTCCCTCTCATTTGTAAATAATTTAAAGCAGTCCTATTTATTAAAGCCATGATGATACTGTATATACTTTAACTGTAGTTGATTTTTTTTTTACATAGGTTTTGTAAATTCTACAGAAATGTTAGTCAGTTAGATGCAGATTAACAGAATTTGGTTGATGAATACTTACATGGTCAAACATGTTCAAACTGGGAGGGCATTCTGAAGGCTCCTGACACACACAGTTGGGCTGATTCTTTTCGTTCAATTTGCATGTTTTCCCTCGCTTACAACGGAAATTGTCGCAAGGGTCTACATGAAACAATGAAAGAATGCGTTTAGTGAAACAAATTTCAGAGGTCCCGTCCACATAATGACAACATACACTTGTTTCACAAGTAGCCTACTGTATCCTTAAATTCAAACTTCTATGACTTTAAAATGCTACAGCATGAAACAGACAACCAATAAATGTTAAATGTAACCTCACTGTAAAAAAAATTGCCAGCATTCCTTTCTGTTGGTTTGCATAGAGCGTAGACCAGAGGCTAAGGCTCCCATTGACCTTTTAAGCCAGGATGGTTTAACAGTTTATGCTAAAAAAAATCTCTGCTCAGCACATTCCTGATAAAAATTCGGGGCTGTGGAGACATAGTGCTGTAACAACACTCACCGGTTGACACCTCCTGTCCGCTGGGTCGGTGGGTGGGTCTAATGTCAGGATAAAGTTCCATGGCAGCCTTAATCTGCACTGGATTCATCCCAACCAAACGAGCCTATGATGAGCCAAACATCAGTATCTTTCTTTGCTAATGAAGGACAACAGGACTTTGCTTATGCACTCACCTACCCCAAGACCTCACCTTACCCCAAAATTATGCTTATGTATTTTTATAGGGCATATTAGAGTTTATAAGGCAATGTTAAATTTGTTTCATAAAAAAGTGTCTCCATTTTAAACTTTTTGGTTAAGAAAGGCCTGTGTTGTTTTTAGCACCCGATAGCCAGAGTCAATAGAACTTTAACTTGTATCTCTTTTAAACAAAATTGTTTATTAAATTGCACTATACTTTTTAGCTGTGGCAGGCAAATATTGACTTTTTGATAAGGCACATTTTAACAGCACATTGCTGGTGAACAAGATTTTGCTCTAAAATATGACATACAAATGCAGTGAAAATTTAGCTTGAAAGCATTTGTGCAAAATATCTGCATTAATTTTATAATACCAATTATATCAAAATGCCTTGTATGTGTAATGCATTTTCCTACCCATTTCCCATTCTTCCTTTTGGGTTTAGTATTTTCAGTGGAGTCCACCTGTTCCTCTTCACTGTTCCTCTGAGGATGTTCCTCATTTGCTTCTGTTGTGCTGGCCTGGTCACTCTGAATATTCTCCACCCACTGCTTTTTTTGCCGCTTCTTGGCTTTGCCCTTTCCATGACCAAGACTTTGATTCTTCTGGTTCTTCTCTTTCTTTACCTTCTTACCACTAGAAAAAACAGCAATCTCAGATTCAATGCTGTGGTTCTCATCCTGTAGATCATTCTTCTCATTTTCAGAGTCTTGAGGTGTTTCTATTAGTTCATCAAGTGTTTTTTCATTTTTTGATGGCACTTCCTGTTTAGCTTGTTCCTCTGAAATGTCCTCTTTGGGTTCTTCAGAACTACTGGATTGTTGAGAGTCATACTTCTCTATGGTTGTTGGAATCACATCTTTTACTATTTTCTCCACCTCTTTCTCCACAGAATTGATGGTTGAAGCTTTGGCCTCCGCCATCTTGAAGCCCAGTGGTTGTGAAACATCTCGATCAGATGTGTAATCCAAATCCATTGGTATCTCAGAATCAGTACTGCTGTCAATCTCCTTCCCATCATTTTCATTGCTCTCACTTTCATCAGCCCCATCAGTTTCATCATTTGTAGACTCTTCATCTTCCTTGCTCTCAACCTCTGTCTCCTCCATGTCTTTACTCTCTTTTGGATTGTCATAACCATCTTCATCTTCCTCAGGTTCTTCTACTTCCTCAGAGTCTCGGAGGAGCCGAGTCAGTGCCTCCTCACTGAGGAGCAATGGGGTGTTCTCCTCATCTTCCTCTGAGACTTTATGTTCATTTGCTCCAGTTTGTTTCAGCTCTACATGGCTCTCATTGTTCTCATTCGTGTCTTCATCTTCTGCATCCTGAGTGCTGGACTCAAAAGGCAGAAAGGTGGGCAAAACTCCACCGTTACTCTCAGTAAGTGTTACTGACTCTGGACTGTGCTTAAAATTGAACAACAGAAACATGTTAAAATGCTATTTAATTTATATAATATGATTAATTGTATTATATGATTAATTGAAGTCCTGTAGCTCAATTAGAAGTAAATAAATTGACTCCCAAACTAAAATATTTGTTGGATGTTTGTTCTGTGTGCTGAGATAAACATGTGGAGTTTGCACATAGTCCTTGCTGTGTAAACAGGAAAACAAAGTGAATCAGACCAATCACCACAACACACTCTTGTAGCCAATCACGTAAATTGGGGGGGGTGGGCTTGTGCACCAGCTGTTAATTGTTGCCTTTGTTGTATATTGTGCTTGTCACTTTGAGGGGTGTGTTTTTTAAGGGGGTGTTGATTTCAAATATGACTTGTGGTTCTCAAAAATGGATTACTGCACTTTTAATTGAACATTTAATTGATTTAATTTAATTAATTGTTATGTGTACTTGTTTTCAAAAATACATGTGTATATGGTTTAATAAAGCAAAACATTTAAATTGTTTACATTTACAAATCACACAATTCATTATTACAGAGTGTAAAACATTTATTACAATTACCTGCTTTTCTGGAGGTTGGTGCTTGGAAACATGATGTTTTTTTTCATGAGGCTTACTGTGTGCCTTGACAAGAAAGTTTAAAAGGACACTAAATACAAAGTAAAAAAGTAACATAGCCTTTAGCTGTGGTTTACAATGACTTGTAATTGGGTCTGGAATAGGCTATCAAATTTGCCTTGCCTTGTATACAACCTCTGAAATAAAACCAGAATTACCCAGACAACATATTTCTTCAGCCGCAGTTTGTTCCTTCCACACAATTAGCTTGCTGGTCATATAATTTCTTTCCAACCCGGCAGTTTGAGGTTATCTATGGCTAACCACTCATGATGTTGTAATTTCCTGGTTGTCAGTGGAGTGATGTATTGTCATTCCACCTGCACCTCTACAGCCTGATAAGCAACTAATGTTGAGAGTCCAGCATTTACACTACATTCTCCATGCATGGTTCAGAAAAAAGGTCACTTTAGTCACTGATTTAAGAGAGTTGCTAATTTTAAAGCTACACAATTACCTCCTGGGCAGCCCTGAGACTGTGACATTGATTTACTGCACATGCA
This sequence comes from Yasuhikotakia modesta, assembly GCA_036877545.1. Classification (NCBI taxonomy): domain Eukaryota; kingdom Metazoa; phylum Chordata; class Actinopteri; order Cypriniformes; family Botiidae; genus Yasuhikotakia; species Yasuhikotakia modesta. The sequence continues at coordinate 38,442 of JBAJNP010002852.1, read as the reverse complement.
CAAGTCTGCCCCCTTTCCATTCTGAAGTGGCAAGCAATTTAATAACATTTAGCAGTGTTGGAAATTAGCTGTGTTTTAGATTAGCAAACATCTGTTGATCCCGGATATATATTATAAATAGGTTTCATTACCAACTCTAATGTTTACAATGATTCATCTGTATGCTTGATAACATTTGATCAGTTCTCTAGAAGATTACAGAACTGAATTGTGCTACATTATCTAGATTAGATGTATGGAAAATTAGGAATGTTAAATTTACTGTTTATTCATATATATATATGATCTGATCAGTCTGTCTTCTGAAAATCATTCATAGGCACCAAAAAACAAAACGTTTTTGAGACTCTGAACTCAAAGACAACAAGATTGGAATTGTCATATTACCTTCTTGACTGTCTCTTAGTAAACAGTATGGCATATTTCTAGTGCACTACACAGCAGCTCCAGAATGAGGCTACAGATAAGAGGGTATCTGAATGTTATAAAGTTATGAACCAACAGACATCAATCTACCACTTAAATACAGGTGTGAACCAATGCAGTACAACTAACCAATCAGAATTATTGGTCCTGAATAAACTGAATAATCGTGACTGCAGTCTCATTATTCCCAGTTGGTTTCCCTACAAGCTAAATCTGTAACCTTGCATTCTTTTATAGAATGCAATAGTTTTTTATAGAATGCAATAGTAGTTAACTCATTTGTTCCCATGTTGAACCCATGTTGCTGTGTTACTCTGGCCCCCTGTAACATCAATAATACTTGAATTGTTACGACCTACACCTGTGGAACCATAGAATTGTTTCATGCTTTAACCTCTTTGGCCACAATCTTTTCGCTAAGAACAAAAACAATTTCTTTACAAATGGCCAAGCAAATTTTAGACTGGCACACTAAACCTGGTCATGACAAGGCCAATAGATTATTCTATTGGAAAATCCCACTTTAAAATGTTAGAATTTAAAATAAAACAGTATACATCTTGTTTCTTTCATGTTGCTGAATATTGATAGATTTTGTACTTACATATGCAGCCAGTGCTGAGACCAGAAGACACAGAAACAGGTATTTGTTCATTTCTAGAATAAGAGCAAAACACCATTTGTTTATTACAACAGATTTTTTCAACATATCAAAAGATTCCCAAGACCTGTCGAACATCACATGTCCTGTTTCAAGACACTTCTAACGTTCTAAAAGGATTTATTTAATACAAGTTTTTTAAGATACAATCGCCCTTCCTTTTTCATATTGTTCAAATATTCTGCTGCGCTGCCCTTTGTGAAGTTCTCACAGAGAGTTCATGGTTCTCCATCTGTATTCTGCACATAGTTCTGCCATGACACCCCAGCATATTTCAGCTGCTTCAGTTGTCGTGGCAACTGGGCCTGGGAGATGAGCTTCGCTCAAAAGTCACATTCAAAGTCCGGAGGGGCAAAGCAAACATCAGAAGCTACTAGACTGGAAAAAAGTTGACTAAGTACACAAGCTCTTTGCCTCTTGCACAGGGACAATGTTGATTCGAACAATGGCAGGGCTTCAATGGAATGAAGATATCGCATACTAAAAGATGATAAATAGTGACAGTTATTTGTCATTATTTGATAGAATTTGATTTATTCTTGTTTTAATTCTATTTGTTTGTAGCGTTCATATTTAATGAGTTAAACCTTTTAATGTTTTAATAAGATAGTAACGGTAAATTGCTAGTTAGGTAGTTGTCACAGTTTACAGTATATTTACTTTGATACTTTGAAAAGGTTTTCATAAAACAAAAATCATAATACTGTACAGTAGATGTACATCAGGCATACACTTATCATGGAATACTTATTGTAACATTATTGATTACATAATGTAACATTATTATTTCATAAGTGATGTAAACAAAGCTAAATCAACACTGGCATAAGTATTTGACACTTACCTGAGCTGTGTGGTTGCAGATGGGAAGTGAACCCTTCAAATGGCAGTGAATCACTGAGAGGCAGTCAGTCAAAGCTGCTCTCACTATTCTATGCCTCCCTCAACACTGAAGTACATCAGATACCCTTCATGTGCAATGGGGCATACAAAGAGAAACAACCAACTGAAAGTTGGGGTGGGGGTGTTGCGAGGAACTTTGCTGAATGGTGTAACATAAAAACACAGTCATTACAATTTGAACTTTAAATATTTCATGTTTGCAGCTTATTACAACAAATTATGGGGCGAAATTTTGGTCATTCATTTGGTATGTCATGTTGTCAGATCTCAGAGCAGCCATAAGACACGTACATTTTGAAAGTCTTTCTTTCGCCTCTAGATGGCGCTCACTACTTAATCTCAGTCTTGAATTTTTGCCAAACGTTTGGTGTGAGGGTTATGTAACTTTTTGTGCACCGGTGTGTTATTTATATAGATGGATAGATATATAGATTTACATATATTTGTGATAAAATAGGATTTGTTTTGCACTTGTTTATTCTATTTAATTAAACATCATGGAATCCTAACATGAACCTGTGCTATCTCTTTTGGCAATTCAATTAAATATTTTTTTTTCTTTACAAACAGAAGCATTTCCCTATTCTTAAAAATGTTGTATATAAACAAAGGATAAGAATCACAAAAAAATTTAACACAAAAAGTAAATGTTTTGCAGGTATTAGTTAAACTTAAACATTATTCCTCTCTTTTATGTCACTTACAGTATCTTTCTTACATCTACGGTGCATTTCTCAAACTCGGCCTTTCTCTGGACATTAAATACAATCACTGTTAAATTCCACTCAAATAAATGAAATATATTCACTTGTTTGTTTGTTTCTCTGTTCTATTATCAGTAAACATCTTGGAATGCTGCTGTACGTGGGTTTATGGGTACACTGTGATGATTATGAGTCTAATTATGAGGAACGTTTGGGAAAAATAAATATTCCACTCTCCACCAACACCAGAAAACAAGAAATAACAGGAACACTCCAAATATGGAGTACCAGGAAGTGGAACGAAAAGTCTCTGTGAAAACAAATTAAAATAGAAATATCTATATATAGGTAACACTATAAAATAATTAGAAAATAGCTTGTTTTACACAAAAATCAATCCACAATTCATTTTGTTCACCACAAACCTATACATTACAAACAGCATCTGTACTGTCTGAGTATAAAAAATAAATAAATAAAAACTTCAATAGGAGGTTGGTATGCTCTCATTATGGACTTCCTGTTCCAGTGTGGGACGAGACAGACTCTTACATAGTATTTAGAGGCTACACACCCTATAGTTTGGCATCCTAAAATAGACCCATACAGGAGAGGAAGTCTGAGTGCACACTATAGTGTCACAGCACTATGTAAACATTCTTAGCGAGACACTTTTTCCCGTGGATACATGCCAGCTTCAGTTCACGTGCCCCCACAGCCGTCTGAGGGTGGAAACCTAAATAGAGTGTTGGCGGGCAGGAAGTGATGCCGCTACAGTAATAAAGACTCAGGCTGATAAATAGCTGCTTCTCCAGACACAACGTTAAATCCAGCTGTTAGCTTTAGCTAAACACAGTATCTCATATTTAGTGGATTTAAACCGCCTTCTTGGACTTTTCTTGGAGTTTTAAGAAAAGAGAAAGGTAAGGGTTTTAAACCTATCCTATGCGTTATTTACTTACAAATAATTATTTTAAGAAGAATTAAACCTAAAAAATAAATTGTATCGAAAAGTAATAATCAGTTTAATGTTTTAACAAATGCTTTTAATCTCAGAATCTTCAAAATGAAATCTGTCATATTGATTTTCTGCCTGCTTGGAGCAGTCTGTGCAAATCCAGTGAGTTAACAACTTTTAAATATCTTTAAATTAGAAATATGGGTAAATAAATGGATAAATAAAAAGCAGAAAGATATTTGCATTAAAGTTTTAAACATTTTTCCTTTTGCAGCTGTTGCATAAAATGGCTATGGAGATGATTAAACATGCATCCAACTCTGTAAGTATATGTTCATGCTGCGGAAAACAAGACTTGTTTGACTTTACAAGTGTTGTTTTTAAACATGATGTTTTTATATTTCACAGTCTGAAAGTTCTTCAATATCAGAATCTTCTGAGCAGAGTCAAAACTCAGAACCTTCAAAAGAGGTAAGAGTTCAGAAACGGTCACATTTCACATGAAATACCACATTATACCAACTAACATGCCTGTAGTTACAGTTTTAAAACTTTTCCAAAAATATTATTTTAACAGAACTCCATGGACAATACTTCTGAAGACAACGTAAGTACAAACATTGTAAATGTCAACAAACTAATGAGAACAAATTTAAATAGGCCAGCTTAACTGTTTATTTAGTTTGAGTTAGATTTATGTTTAAGTTTATTTTCTGTCATTTTCTCAACAGACCTCAGAATCCCTTGAGTCTAACTCAGCTGAACCGGTAAGACTAAGAATTATTGTTTATATTCAATTATCATTGTTTTATCAACCAGAATCTGTAACAGCTGGATCTAACTTAAAATAATTTGCATTTTTCCCTGAATTCAGAGATCTATGGAAAGCCAAAGCCATTCTGTTGAAAGTCTGGTAAGTTTTGTTGCCCTAATATAACACAGAAACCATCTTTAAAACTGCCTATGTTAACTTAAGACGTATTCATTTTCTATTTTATCGTATATACAATTTTATGTTTCATCACCTGTGCTTAACTAGATTGGAAAAAGTGAGACTGCAATGACGGCAGATAACACTCAAAGCAGCAATGAGAACATTCGTAGGGTAAGAACCTGCATATATCACAAATCACGTATGAATGCGCAGGAATGATAATAACTAATAAAGCTTATTATGATGAATTCATACAGGGCTGGATCTACACCCTAAAATATGTCCATGCAAACCATAGCAATGCGCAAGCATCCAGTGAACAGGATGAGGATGACTTAACGGATGACGTGAAATCCATCGAGGATGACTTAACGGATGACGTGAAATCCATCGACATCACAGACGACTCGACAGGTGCCACATCGATACCGAGCGACAGCAGCGAATCGAGCGAGAGCCAGGAAAAGGTCGATCTGGACAGCGACGCCAAAAAGCATGATAACAGCGCTCACACAAGCGAAAGCGCTGAACGCAGTAACGCAGTCGACAGTACAGAGTTCAGCACCAGTAACAGCACCAGCAGTAGCAGTGAAAGCACTGAGTCCAGTAACAGCGCGGCGGACGACAACAGTCGCTCTGTTGAGTGCGTCCCTGGAGCTGACAGCCAAGAGTGTGACAGTGAAGAAAACTTTCCCAAGGATATCGGAGATGACGGCGCTACCGATCCTTTCAATGGCTTCCTAATGCCTGACGACGCTGAGCCTTAGCGGCAGTTTGATGCACAAACTAATTGCATATGACTCAACGCTCTGATACTTGCAAATGGAAATCCCAGGAACATATAATAGTGGGAATGTGCTTTTAAACATACATGGGAAATGGTTAAAGAAATGTATGTATGTAAGGAAATTGTTGGCTATTTCAGTATAAACGTAGTACAATAATGTCAGTAATAATGTTTTAGGTGACCGCATTCTTTCTCAACTTGAGATTGTGAATGAAAATATATTGTACATTAAATCTTTTTATAAAATAACAATTAATTGTATAATATATGCTTTATATCATAAAGATGTTGAGGCTGCAATGTTTTCCTAATGTATAGATTTTGTAGTCATTTATTTATACGGTTGGTGTTAACCATTGTCAAATAAACAAATAATAGAAGACAAATGCATGAATATACCAGTTTTTTTTCCCACCGTGTTGCCAAATCATTAATCAATTATGCAAGTACCTCAATGTTCCTGAAATGACTAAACAACTAAAAAAGTAATGATCATATTCACTGCATATAATTTAAACATTTGCACAAGCTTGTACTGGCACTAAACAAAATGTGTACTGGCAGTTTAATAACATCAGGTTGTGCATGAACACTCAGCAGTGCGTTTGTTTTATTGTTTCATGGATTTATATCCAATAAAATCACATAATACGTAAAACATTGCAGCTATAAAACACGTCAATGCTGATTTAAAGCCACAAGATGGTGGTAAACTTGAGAGAATAGTGTGGGCTTTCCCTGCAGCGCACTCTGAACATTACAGGGTAAGCGGGACTTTTTACCGTTTCATGTGTGCTGCTCTTGGCAGAGGGATAAAGATTCCTTAAACTTAGGAAGAAGGTTTAGACATTGTAAGTTTGTTAATTACTGTATAATTTAAATGACTGTTTAATAGTTCAATCTTGGGATAACATACGTGCACCATTGGCATTTATTGTCTAGACAACTGGCATTACGTGATCCAAGATAATGGCAGGCATTATGTGGCTATTATGGAACTAGTGAAAGAATGAAAGGTATTTAAACACAACAAAAAAAGAGAGTCTGAAATGAAAACTTTCGGGTTTTTTTGGTGAAATCTCTAAAATCTCGTTAAAGAAATCTTGAAACAATAAACAGACTACAGTTTAATCCCTGTTATGTTTTATTTCCCCTTTCCTTCCATTTTCATAGTTTACAGCAAGCTATAACCTCAACACAACAATAACAGAACAGAAACTTTAAGCGTCAACTTAAATACTTAAATACTGAGATTTCATTCCAAAACCCATGTATTTTTATCGGATCAATGGCTTTATTTTTTAAACAGGTCTTCATTTTGTAGTTATTTGCAATACTTTTTTTCAGTTAGCCAAAAGTGCAACAGGCAACTGGGTTCACATGCTTACCACGCAGAGACTATTAAAGAGACTGCGCAACCTTCTTCGTACACCAGGCGGTGTCAAACCTATGTAACAGTGATACAGTGATCTCTTCCAACCACATCTAGGGGAGCGACAACAGTCCTTTAAATATGTTAAATGACACTTAAAGCACATGACTGGGCACTGAATGGAAAGAGTGATGGCAAAAAGGGGGCTAACCAACTATTTTTCGACGTTTATATGAAGTGCGAGAAAAATATACCCACTTTGAGATGGGGGAAGTCCCCGCAAGGAAATCCCCTCTTCGGAAGATAATTTCGAAATTGAGTGCGGCTCTCACAGGCTAAAGCTTTCCGTCTTTGGTGTGTGGTAGCCGCATGTGTGAGCCGATGACATTCAGACTGCGCAGTTTATGGGTCTAGAGCTTTATGATCGCAGTTGTTAATCGTAACAGCGGAACATTCAGCATGGGTGAAACGACAAGGGAGAATGAGGCTCTTCGAGCGAAGTTACGCTGTACGCTCAACACGTTTTATCACGAAACCCAACAAGAAATGACTAACCTAAACCAAATGATTTCTTCCAAAAACGGAATCATTGCCGATTTAAGGGCAAGGCTGGTAAAATATGAGAAAACGGTGGTCGTGGAGGGAGAGGAGCCCTATAGTGTTGGACCATCGAAATCTCTGATCGAGAGTTTGTGTAAGGAAGTTTGCAAATTAAAGCAAAAACTCAAGGATTCGGAGACGGACGCCGCCCAAAGAGTGGAAACCAGTAAAGCAGTAAGTGATTTGCTTACCCACTACAAGACAATAATCTAGTGTCCCATAACATGTGTCAGATTGCACGTTTCCAACAAAGCAATAACCTTGTGCACTTAACCTTCTTAGTAAAATAATAAAATAGTTACTTGGTGTTATACATTGCAAATATTTAAATAACCACCAATATGTGGATATTATTATGTGGTTCATAATTTTTTTTTATCAAATTCCCCAAACAACATTGTTTGGAAAGATGCTTTCCAAACAATTTCAATCGAAATAAATTTGACAATATTAAAAATTACAATATTAAATTACAATATTAAAAAATGAATAATTGACCTCAAATGCATTTGTTGTTTATGTTCACCTAAACTGAATTGTTCACCTAAACTGTCAAAAAACAGTCATGGGATGGTCTGTAAGGTGTGATGCATCCACACTAGTTTATGCTTTTCTGACTGTTTGCTTACTCCAGGAGATCCAACGATTACAAGACAAGTTGAAGGAAAAGGAGCAGGAGATGGAGACCATCAGAAACCGGCCTGAGCAAGAGAAGGAAAGAGAGATCCAGAGGCTGCGCTCCACGCTGGCCGATAGGGAACGGGAACAGGCCACCAGAGTCGTTCTTTGCGATTCCCTTGCTGGGGAAGCTGAGCAGTTGAGGGCCCAACTGGGGGCCACAGTGCATGTGTGTCAGGAGCTACTGGGTCGGCTGGAGAAAGAGAAAAGCAAGCTGGATCAGAAAGCTCAGGTTAATGAGGTGTGTAGCAGACATGCACTGAGAACAGCCAGACCCAGTTAATCCTATTAAAAGCCATATTCCTGCACCCAAACTTTAACTGCTCTTTACCAAATGAAAGACCATAATATAAGAGATTCTGCATCATTTAACATTATTTTCTTTGGTGTTTGTCAATTATTTTGACGTTGCTTTTTTGTGCCTTTGCCAGACAACAGTTTCCTCAGAGATGTCTCATCTGAACGACGTTATCAACAAATTACAAGAGGAAAACAGCCAACTTAAAAAACGAGTTGCATATGTAAGGACCACATGATGGAACCGCTGTTTGATTATCTAGTTGTTTTACCTCATAAGCAGAAAATGTTTTTACGGAAAGTAACAAAACATAGAAAAACGTCTTGGAAAATGTTACGTAACTTCGTCTGTTCACATCGTAAACAAACATGTTTGTTCCATTTGTCTCAGGTGGAAAGTTTAAACTCCAAGTGGCAGAAATATGACTCCAGCAGAGAAGAGTATGTGAGGGGTTTGTGTCAGAAGTTGAAAGAATTGAATGGCTTGTCATCTTCAAGTCCAAACCTCACACAAATGTCAGCAGCCGGGGGCACAGCCCTGTTTCAGCAGGAGATTGGACGGCTCAGCGGCCTCCTGGAGGAGAAGATGATGGAGTGTGAGAGGCTCAGCAGAGAGAAGGATGACAGTAGTAGAATGGACCAGGAGCGCATTCAGATGCTAGAGCAACAGGTTCTTTAGTTTTCTGACTTTAATCTTGTACCAACCAAAACAAACAGGAGTTTAAACAGGACGTCATCAGTTTAAACAGGAAGTCATTGCCATCTTTGTAGAAGTAGAAGTGTTTTATTTTTTGTGTATAAAGCCAGTACTATAATTGTTTGCTATTCTAGGTACTGGCCTATATTGAAGACTTCAAATCTGAGAGAGCAGACAGAGAGCGGGCTCAGGGTAAAATTATGGACCTTCAAGACCAAATCGGGCGACTTCAAGTACAAATACGCACACAGGCAAGTCCGCATGTTACTACTAACAAACAAGCATGAGCTTCCCAAATGATTTTACCAACTGCAAAGCATTTCAGATGATGTCTGAAGGCTAGCTTTTTGCTATCTTCAAATAACAATAATTTATAAACATTTATATAGAAGCACTATCAAAGTCAACTTTGTTGTCAGTTCTGCTACATTCACATGCCACATTGTTCAGTGCATGAAGAGAATTGAAATTGTGTTTTCCTCAGACTCTGGGTGCAAACAAATAACACAAAACAATTGATACAAACAATAAAAACAAAACAAAAAGAAGTGAAAGCAGTGCAGATATTGTTTTCTAAATTTATTGATTGCTTTTGTTCTCATAAGACACTTCGTTGGAAGTTGGAAAGTTCATTATTTGTAATCTCTTGGTTTTTAACCCACAGAGTGTCCAGGAAGCTTCATCCACACGCCGAATTCATGCAGGCCTAAAAAAACCTCCCCACCGGCTCAAAGACGCTGCTGAACCATTGCTAAGGAACAGTCCCCCAGAAACAAACTCAAAGAGAACTATAAGTAACACGGCACCACAGGGAGCAGGTGAGCTGCAGTGCCCTCGGTGCCTTACCACGTATGACGACGAACACACAGCTGAATACCTAAACCACTGGGATGAATGTGCCAAGCTGTGAGTCTCTCACCTCACTGACTTTTAACAGGGCACAACAAGCACTGAGGATGTAATCACTACAAGCTCACTGACTAAGGAAAGTGCTGCAGAAAGGGTGTTAATGTACGCAAGGGCATGTTTAAACAGGATGGAGTTGGAGAAAGAGCTTTGTTGCTTTTTTGGGCTTGACTTTTCAGTTGAGGACTTGGTTGTTTACTTTAATGTCAGCTTTGGCACAGAGTTCAGTGTATGATTTAAAGTTTGTCATTTCCAGTTTCAGGGCTTATTCACATGGCTTTCATTGAATGCAAATGCTTTGGTTGTGAATAATGAATAGTGAAAAATAATCAATTATTCAATCTCAGACCACTTACATTAAATGGCAAGCATGTGTAATGCCATTCAATGGTGTCATGTATTTGGGCATTGCCTATACATAGTACAGTTTCTTCTTCAAATTATATGTGATCTGTACTTAATCTGGATGGACCCTAAAATTGGAATTATACCTCAATGCAATGTATTGTGTCTATCAACTGGTTTGCACTTTTTGCTGTTTTTAATTATTGCCAAATACAGATGAAAAAGTCACATAACATTTTTATTTAATGCATAAGCTTCTATATTAAGAGACTATAACATCATATGTTTATTGTCATGGTGCTATTAGTAATGTACAGTATATTGTAATTGTCTGTATTGTTTGTGTAAATGTGTTTCATTTCTGTATTATTTGTATGTATACTGTACCTATATTTGTAGGTGTACTGTTATTTTCTATAAATTTACTTCTCAAATAGTGAATTATTACATAATTTAATTTTCCTAGTAAATAGGGAGCAGCACACACTATAATTCATCTTCTGATATTTTGTCTTTGTCATATAACATTGTTACTTTTTTTAGACTTAAAAGCACTTTTTGACTGTGAGGTACTTGCCATTTGATTCCCTCTGCTGCTGAAAACATTCTAGTTTTAAGTAAGAGAGGAAGTTCCCTACATCTTGGTAAACTGACGTGAAATCTCAAAGCCTCACACACTGTCTAACAAAATGGCCTCCAACTGCAGTGCTGCTCCAGTCAACAAACAAGTAAACACTGTAGCAAATGTGCCAAACTAAGACTTAAGAGAGATAGAGATAAGAGGATTTATTTTTACAAATTTTTACTTGCTTAAGGAGTCTTTAAAAAACATGTGTAATCTTTTGACGTTGTTTGTTTGTGTCATTGTGCTTGTGTTTATACATAAAATTGCAAGCGTGAGAGGTAAACAGTAATTATTAGCATGAGGTGAGGAAACCAGATACTTAAATAGTCTTGTGATAATGTTGGTAAGATCATGAGGCGTAGTATGTCATAAAACATTTAAACTTAAATCCCATAGGATTTGAGAGTTTGTGTATGTGCACGAGTGTGGAAAGCCCCATCCCCAGCAGAACTGAATGGAGAGGCTGTAACTGCAGCACATTCTCAGCTGTCCTGAGGCCTGGAAGTGAATAGCACAAGAAAAGCAGGCAACTGTAGGGTAGAGGGATATACCAGCACTGGCTATTTCAAGGGAGAAGGCTGTGGGACCAAACAAGGCTAGTGTGTAACTAACTAGTATGTGCAGATGCTTGTGTCACTGTGTGTTGCTTAGATGCCTCTTAACAAGAATGTCCTTTTAATTAAATTATGACCATCATTCCTGTGTAGTATTGGCTGAATTGTTCTTTTCCCAATTCATACTTTGTAAGGTATATTTAATAAAATAAATGCATTTGGCAGATGTTTTTTATTCTTACATTTATTAAAATTGTGCATTCAGGGTTTTTTTAATTAGCTTTGTTGCCTAAAAATCAAACCCATGGCTTTTCTGTGGTTGCCGCCACACTGTACCCATCTAGCAACAGGAAGTCACATCGAAGTCACAAGTCTCATTCTCTAAACTGCTAAAAGCCCATCAACAAATGATATAAAGCTGAGTCTACATAACTTATAAGCAGAGATTTGGATGTTAGGTAAACCTCAGACACTTTGTGTTTAATCTGAAAAACTACAATAGATTCAGGTAGATTCTCTCAGCTTTGAAAAGATGATGTTTTGGATGGCTGCCTGTCAGACATGTAAAAAAGCAACAAGGTCCCCTGAGACAATAAACCCCTGATGAGCTCAAACATGTGACCCTGTAGTGCTGCCATGGGGGCAGGAGGAAAAACTCCAGCAGGAGTTTCATGCTCTCTACTTCAGTCAAGTCACATTCTCGAAATGATGTCACCCAGGCCCAAGAGCACACTTCGGAAGACGCTTGCGGCCACACCACTCAGTTTTTGCGTAGAACAGTGTCATTTTTCTACTTGTAGTCATTTGTTGTGAGGTCATAGGGAATATCATGTGTCTCTGTAGAATGTAACTTGAGATTTTAAAAAGCTGAAGTGATGTGTGGGCCTAGTTTTGTGCTTTTATGAAACCCTTTTCCTCGGAGAAGTGAAAGGTTGGCTGAATAGGATTCCCCACCTCCACACACACACACACACACACCTAAAAAGCAGACCACAAGCCTGGACATAATTAGGTCAGAATTACACATACGCTTACAGTAAAACTAGCTTTCTCATACCTGGTTACATTTAGGGTTTAAAAATGACCTTTTCTGTCAGCATTGAGATAAAAAACAGCAGGTTACTTAGTGCTGTTGTATATGTAATTTCCCAAACACATGCATGACAAAATAATTCCCAACTTTACCTGCTGTGCTGTTCAGAGTGGGAAAATCTTTTAAAACACACCATGCCAAAACTGATCATTTTGGCCTTTAATCTTTAATGCTGGGAGTTCCCTAAAGCTGTCTTATTTGAAAGTGATGCACCTTACTTGACATAGATTGTTGTTGTTACTAAACGTTATAATGATCATAACCTGTTGTTTTTTTGTAAAGAGATCAGAGCTCAGACAGAAGTCTATTGTCAATTCCAGTATGTGGAACGATGTGGGTTTTCCCTCTTAAGCTGTCTGTCTCCCCCAACCCAGCCTATTCTCAATGAAAGGATCTTCACTAGTGATTACAAACTACACCATCACATCTCCAATCTTTGAATAATAAGCCTATTTCTTTTATTATGCTTTATTATGCAAATATTATTTCTTTTATTATGTTTTATTATGCAAATGCCATTGTTTTAAACCAGTGAGAGATTTCTAGGCCCATACCAAAAGGCAATTGATTTTATATACGTTGATGTACATTTGAACTCGATGTTGAAAGCATTCCGCTTTGTTAAGGGAGAAATCTGTTAAAACCTTTTGTGGAAAAAGGTTTGCATTGAAAAACAGTAAAGTGCATGTTGACATTTATACACAGCTGCCACATATACAGACTTTCTATTCAGTCAGAACTGCTTTGAATTTCAAGGTTAAAACATGACGTGAACTTTGTCTTCACCAGATATGTCACTAAAAAAAAGATTTTACATAAATGAGGCAACTCCAGCATTGCATCATAACTGACTAAATGTGGGCAGGTTCCAGTACTCACAAAAGCACTACCAGGAGATTCACAAAATCTCCCATCAATTGCTCATTGTCTAACTTCCCAAGCACAAACACATTCACTTTCAATTAAATAAATACACTGTAAGAGATTCAAACTCTCCCTAAAGGTAACTATTATGAGACCAGGCAAAATAAGATAACATTTGTTTTCCATTACACAACTCACAACCACTTTCTGTCACGATAGCAAGTGAAAAATAAAAATGCATGTCTTTTCAATCTTATTTTTTGATGACTGGCTGGATTCATCTGGATATAACAAACATGCAGATATTTGCTGACTGCGTTATATTAATGTATAAATAAGTGTAAACATATTGGATAATTAACTTACTACTAAATGTTTTATTCAAAACAAGACCTAACAAGACAAGCTGAGGTTCCTCTAGCCTGTTCTGTTCTGTTTCTTTGTTACATGTTAAAAGGAGGTAGGCGTTCCACTACGGCAAAAAAGTTTTTAGACAGGAAGTAAAAAAAAAGCCCTACATACGACTTGATGACGACGGATAGTGACAAAAGTTCCCTTTCTGTGGGAGATTTCAGTTTAAGTGGTTTCTAAGGTTACAATTATGTCCCCATTAAAAATGTGATTCCAATTGTTTGTTTGTTTTTCTAAAAAAAGAAGTAATCTTACTTTTTGCTGCTCTCTGTCTGACCTTAAAATAGTCCAGAAAGAATCAAACAACATCAAAATGGGTATATATTAGGCCTATGGTTAAATTTCAGTTTGAGTTCAGTTACCTAATTAGTTTACCTTTGGCCAATGGGTTGGGCAATGATTACTCATTTCTTAGAATCTCGAACGAAACAAGTGATTTCTCATTACCCTAATGCTCCAAAATTCCCAAACAAGGAGGGAGAGGATTCAAATCGGAAAGGAGGAGGAATCACTTCAAAACGGTGTCATGGGGTTGTTCCACACATCATTTTAATCAATGGAGGCTTATTTTACCTTGTTATTTGTTAATTTTACCTATATTTTATACACTTAGGTATACAAAAAAAAACAGATGCCTAAGAAAACCATCACAAAAATCATGATACAGTTCATATTAGTTACAAAAAAGAAGTTACATCAGAGAGTTTAGCACCAGCCCTGATCGTACACACCTTAACAAGATAATTGAGGTTTACAGGATTTTTAGAAAGTTACAAGCAGTTGTGTCTGATCAGGGTTAGAGCAAAACTCTGCTGGAGAGTGAACTATGAGAACCAGAGTTGAGAACTAGGGTTTGGACTAGTTTGTTTTAAATCATGTTCCTCTTTTTTGCACTAATTTTCACCTTTGTATTATCATTGTTTGTAACCACACCTACTTACTCCTGGTGTGATTCCTCATGCAACCACAATTCAGTTCCTATCATTTAGTTCCTAGTTTAAATAGTAATGTAGTGAGAAAATCCTTGGCTTATATTTGTAACATCCTTACAATAAAATCACAAAAACAACCTCAAATGTTTCAGAAGATGATCTGAAATGTATTCATTACTACTATGATTGCATAACTAATCAGATGCAGTCAGTGTAAAACGTTCATGTAAATGGCATTATGATGTTTCTCTGTTCTTTCCAGACAGATGGGGACGGTCCCACATCAAGGTACCAATTTATGCAAATAGGGGGCGTTACAGTGCTCCTTTTATAGGAATACGTTAACGGTTAATGTGTTGATGTAATATCGGGGACCAGCCCCACAAGATGACCCCATATTTATTTTACCAAAATAAATAAACACAACAGACACAAATGTCCTGCCACTCTACTGTATTCCATCTTTCAAAAAAGAAAGACAAGATTTTAATATTACTTAACAATATGTTAAAAAGTAGCCAGTCTGGCTTCAGTGTTAATACAATATACACTCTATAACAGATTGATAGCGTGAGTATTGTTCTTTTCAATTTGATTCTGAAAGTATTCCGATACAAGCTTGGTACAAGTTGGAAAAAAAAAACAAACAAACAGTCGTGACACTGAACAACTTTGAAACTGAAATTGATGTGAACGTTGTCAAGTATTAGTCACATTCCCGATGAAGGGAGTTAACGTAGACCGGTCCAATTCTCTTGACAAGCAGCTGTGAGGAAGTGCAGTGCTGGGTGCGAAGGTGAGCAAAGTTGATTTGAATTAAAGAATTTCTTTTTTTAAATTCAATATTTTTCCTTCAGCATGTCTTTTGCAGCGCCTTCATTCTCGTACACATACAGCATCTTGACAACTGTGAAGGCCACAGAAACCTAGAACATGGTACAGACCTAAAATAAACGGCCCACTCACTGACAAAAAGAACACACACTTTAAAAGAAAAAACACTGTAGGAAAGGAAAACTTCTAGAGTAGCATTTTGTGGTTGTTTTTGACTTTGCTCTTATTTTTCTCCAGAAGTACTGCAGGAATAGAAGCCCATTTTGGGTTCTTTGTGGAACCCACAGCAACAAGGAAAAGGCAAGGCGGCATGGATAACGTGGACCAGAGGAGCGGTAGAAGCATAGCAGCACTGGGGTCAGCAGTCAGCCTGTAAAAACATGGGATGAAGAAGAAACCGGAGGAACACTTGTTGATTCCTGTCATTGTCTCTTGAGAAGACGACCCATTAATGTGCAGCGAATGTGGCCTTCTTCAAGCTAAAATTGGACCAGTTTATGGACAACCGCTGTCTAGTCTGTCGTGCAGAGTCCAAGCAGAACCTATCAGAAGGGGTGAAGGATAAAGTTATCTGGAGAATTCACGGGTCCTGAAAATCACCAGTGCAAACCATTAGCGTAGCAAACACCAAATGGTACCTTTTAAAATATTCCACTTCACGTTCCGTCTCGTCCATGTCCACGCTGTCCAGATCAATGTCTTTGGGCAGAAACACATCATCTGTTGGACAATAAAAGAGGGCTGATTTCATGTTGCACTTACTTTATATAAATACAGTGGATTTTCACAATACTCACCTATTGAGTTATTCATCTTGTCTGTTTTTTTCTTCTTATTCTTCTTGGCCTTGCCTTTGGGCTGAGGAGACTCACTGTTTGAGACTTTGACGTTCTGCTGAGGAGGTTCTAAGGCTAAAGACTCAATCATTGGAGAATTCCTCTCATCCTTTCCTCCATTTTGCTGCTTTTTTCCATAACTCCTGTCCTCCCTCTTGAGCTCAGTTACTGACTCTTCTGGAATTCTTGGCTTGGCTTTGGTGTCACTTTGAGAGCTGGCTTTCGGAGGCTCTGGAGCTTTGGAGACCTCAGCCGGCCTCTTGATGGCCTCGCCATTTGTTTTTGGGCCATTTGTTAGCTGTTTGGGTTTAACCTTGGTAAGGGTCGGCTCTGGGTGGATGGAGGTGCCGTTCTGGAGTACAGGAGACTCCAAAGGCCTCTCTTTGCAAATTTTCAGGCTTGGCTGCTGGGATGGGCCATTCTTTCCATAAGTGGGGGATTCAGGTTCAATACGAGGGTCATTAGAACTAAGACGTATGAGACTACGTAGCAGCTGAGATTTTCCGTTTTGCAAGTTCTTTTCCAAAACAAGCTGCGCTGTCTGCCGTAGAGGCTGAGGGTTGTTGATTGCTGGAACAGGAGCGGCATTTTCAGACTTGGTTGTCTCCTTGATTTTATTGTCCTTTTTCTTCTTCTTGGATGCACGCAACTGCTGCATTTCCTGTAAACACAGCAGCTCATGCTTTAGCGCCTCCTCCTCTTCCTGCCGCCTCCTTTGCTCCTTCAGAAGCTGCTGTTGTATCTCCAGTTCCCGAGCCTCCGCCTCTAGACGAGCTTTCTCCTCCATCTGCACCAAACACATTCAGGGTCAGTGAATTTGAAGTTTGTGACTACAGCATTTAGTAACTGTAACAATCGCAGCCCTATTTACTAAGAACAGAAATTGAAAAGAAAGTTTAC
This sequence comes from Yasuhikotakia modesta, assembly GCA_036877545.1. Lineage (NCBI taxonomy): Eukaryota > Metazoa > Chordata > Actinopteri > Cypriniformes > Botiidae > Yasuhikotakia > Yasuhikotakia modesta. Next base: position 21,125 of record JBAJNP010002852.1, on the reverse strand, counting down.
CTTCTTTTGTTTGTGGCGGGCGCGCTTGGCTGCTTTGGAGCTACTGGCTGGTTTGTTATCTGCACTGTTGATGAACTGCAGCAGGTCTTCTACTTTGCGATGATCCTTCACTCCGTCCCGCTCCAGCAGCAACTCTTCCTTCTTAGGCTGTTCCTCTTTTCGCTTAGTCAGCCTGAGTCGCAACTTCTCACGCATCTCTGCATAGTTCCTGCTGGTGGGTGCAGCAGGGGGCTACGTAGCACAACAACATGAGCATGCTGAGTTTATTTACAGACAACTTAAACAATTAAAGCAGAGTCACAACTGGTTCTGAACATATTTAATGAAAGGCTTATTTACATAAGCACCAGTGCATGAAAAACAAGTTTGCTTACAGGAAGTAAAGATCAAATTTTTCCAGTTCATCATATGAACAGCACACAATACTGACTAAAGGCTTTGATGGGTAAATGATTAGGATGGGAACAGGGTTGGGCGGTATTTATCATGAGACATTAGAAATTTGTCAGTTGATAGAGATTGCAGTGAATATATTTGTGCTGCCACCAGTAAACAGGAACTACAAGTGTATTCCTCTTGCAATTACAAATGTATTCACAAGTGTAAGCCACTTTGGATAAAAGTGTCTGCTAAATGAATAAATGTAAACCAGTAAACTCTATTTAAGTAATGCAAAAACATGCAGCAGAAATACTTATGAAGTGATATTGCCCTATACTGCCCTAGGACTTAAATTCCACTCATCCCTGTTTGCGAACACTATTTTGCAGTTTAATGAAAAAAGTAAAGAAATTTTTCCATACCCCTCCATGACCGAAGAATTCACAGTAGCAGCAATCACAGTACTTTCCTTCTTTCTGATTGGTGGAGGTTGAGGTGGAGGAGCTATGTTCGGAGCTGCTGTCCTCATCCGGGCTCTCCTCTCCTTCATACGGCTGGTGCTCGTAGCCTCCGTTCCCTTCACAGCGATGACCCTCACAATCTGGATCACTATAACACAAATAAAACAACTGAGTATTTATGCTGAATTCCAAACAAACTCCAACCTCAAAGTGCTACATTCAAATTAAAGTCACAGTCTAAGATAAACACAACCTGCAATGTTTAAATCTGCTATCTGACAGTTCCATTTCCACACTCAATTCTAAATACTACTTTAAATATCTTAAGATATATTTCTTAAGCTATATCTTTTTTATTAAACATTACATATACCATTGTGTTTTGAATGTTTGACCTCAACAAGAAAATTGTTGTGGTCTACCAAAAAACACCTTAAGACAGCACCCACTAAAATAAACTGGTATTCACAACTCATCTAAGCTGGTCCTTGTATCTAACCTCAAACCCACAGCTCATCATAAATAAGTGCGGATTTAATAGATAAGGGGGTTTTCAAAGTCAAAAGTCAAATGCCTCCCTTTTGAGCTACCGTTCACCATGACAACACCCCCCACACAGTCAAATGTTTATTTATATCATTTATCACCTAAAATGACTGAAAATAACAGAACAAAAAAACATTAGATAGTCTGCAACAGTGGAAAAAGAACCGTAAACAAAGCTAAGACGTAAACATTGATTTATTTTGGACTAATGCAACATTGCATTAGTCTTCCTCTTCAAGAAGCTTATTTTGTTATATATTGTATGTATATACACACATATACCTGAACTGACTATATATGTACATATGTATATGTATTTTATAATATAAAATACAATACAAATACATAAGAGCTAAAATACAGAACTGACAACCATATTCGGCTAATGTGTGAACATGTGGCCCTTTTATGCTTGTTACAAAAAGACTCATTTTAATGATTATGCATACCTCTCCTGGCACCCCCTTTCATTTAGAAAACCACTTGCCATAGATGACAAAGACAGTGGACTAACCTGCACACACTATTTGGACCACTGACCAGACCTTCCACTGGGCCGACTGAATGCTCACCGGAAGGCAAACACAGACCTTGATGGGCATCCATGAATGCTGGAGTCTGAGATACAGTCTTTGGGAAGGGCTGTGTGTCTAAACTGGGAAGGTGTGTGCTGGGTGAAGAGGGATGTGAGGTTCCGTTAAGAGGGGGGAGGGACACCAGATGGGTGGGACTGTTCCTAGGAGCAACAGGGGTGGGATGTCTATGGTCCTCTTTACCCAAATTATGGAAAACATCACCTAAAAAACAAAAAACAGAATTAGAGAAAGTCTGCCTTGCAAGCCAGGCAGCACACAAACAGTATTAAAAACTTTCTGTGTAAATGTAACGCTGTGTTAAAGTTTCTTAATGTGCTTATTACTCGACTGGACAGTGGAGGTCGTACTAGACACAGAGGAGGCAGTGGAGGAGGTGGCCATCACTTCACTGGCCTCCATGAAGGCATCTTGATAGTTGAAGAGACATTTTTTCTTAGGGCCATTCTTCTCTTTGCCGTCCGGGGCGGGGTGGTGGTTGACACTGGGGTCCAAATTGGGGGAGAGAAGGGGAACATTGGGGAGAGGAGTGCCCAGCATGTCACCTTTAAGTAGGAGAAAAGAGTTTAAGTCAAAATACAACACAATAGTCATGCCTTTTTCAATGTTCTTTTTAGCTAAATCACTCAGGGATGAAGAATACACCCTACAAGTAAAGCTGGGCCAACAAAAACATTTCTTGTTGCAGTTTGCAAAGTGTGGGTTTATTTCCTTTGAAGTGTACATAGTGTTTGAAGAGGATTATGGGTAACTGACCAGATAATGGCTCCTGCAGCAGCATGGAAGGGTTCCAGTTCTTCATCATGTGGGTGTCCCAGAGGTTCTCCAGCTTGAGGGAAGGACACGGCAAGGAGCCATTCCAGTTTCCCGCCGTGTTGAAGCAGTTCTGATAGACATGCTCCGGTAGGGTGGGGTTGAACACTTGCTTTCCGTCTGTGTGACTGGACGTGGGGGTTGAAGGGAGTGTCTGGAAAAGATGGTGTTGAGAAAAGAAGAAGAGTCATTGCATAAGGTTTATCAAGGTAAGCGAGTTCAAAATTATTCACCATAAACTCCAGTGATAAGACTGCAAAAGAACAGAGCAGAACAATGACAAAACATAACAAAATTGCTTGATAAGAAATGTGTGTAGTGCAGTTGGCACTATCAGTGATGTGGAACAGGATGTGGACAGTAGGACCTAAAATTAATGCACCTGTGCATCTTTGTAAGACATTGATACAAGTCGCCCCCTTGTGGCCGACTGCTGAAAGTAACAACAGTCACTGAGTTTCACAATAGGGAATTTTCTGTTTTTGTGGCTGTTCGTGTCTAACCTTGCTGTGTGTGAGCGGAGGGGTGGAGTACAGGGTGGGCAGCAGTGGTCTGGGTAGGTGGGAGAGGTTGTGCAGGGGAAGATGGCCGTGGATGTGTGGGTAGAGGTGGAGGGCGGAGTGGGCTGCCGTCTTTTCAGAGAAAAACTGGTGACCCTCTGCGTGCACCCTGCTGGTGGGCAGACAGGTGGAGCTCAGGCTGGATGGGCCACCGTCTCCAGACCCCTGATTACACATGTGACACTCGCAGGGATGATGTACATGCTGTACCTAACAAGAGAAACATCAGTCAGATCTTTTTCCTGCAGTACTTACAGTAAATACACTTTCAGGGTCTCAAACTGGTTTACATAAGTATTACAATTATTTTTACTACAAAACAAATATGAACATGCAATATACAAGATTTCAAGAATTGCTTGTCCGTCAACAAACGCCAAAGCTTTGGCATTTTTGATGGTAATTTGATGGAATTTTTTGCTATCTTGTCGTAGCCAGCTAGCCACAGAGCGACCATGTAGGACTGTCTATTCCAGTCTATATCCAGTGTTCGTATTGTGTCACGCTGAAGTACCCCACCTCCACACTGAAGTTCTTCACCTGTGCGTGAGGATATGATGGAGGTGGACAGTCATTCTTTCCCCCTGAAAGTGCTTCTTTCTGGCCTGGAGGTTCCTCACGTCTTTCCCCCTCCTCCTCATCACCCTCAGATGAACTGCTACTGCTGCTGCTACCCCGTGGAGACTGAGAGGAACACAGTCAAAAGTGTTGCATTAAATTAGACTTGAAATCCGAATTCAAAGTCCACATTGGAACCCAGTTGACGAATGTTCAGTTCACTTCAGCTACAAGTCAGATGGGCAACTGCAGGGGACTGTATAAACTGCCACCTACTTTATCTTTAAAGGTCATGCCCTCTTCCCCTCTGCTGAGCTGGCTGTGTATGCCATTAATGCTGGCCACCATCACAGGGTCCTCGTACCCACTCAGAGGGTAGATGGCAGACAACGGAGGCACTTCATCATCACTAACACAGGGGCAGAAAAAAACAGAAGAAGAGAAATCGAATGACTCAGCCATTCTAAGTTTATGGCATTACTACTGAAAAACAGAAACTGGATGAGCTCAGCAGGAAAGTACATGATGAAGTCATTGAAATCATAAAATTAAACCCATAATAACCGGTTGGTCTAAGCCATATCTGATTTCTGCTTGTGTATTGCAATAATGTCCACAAGTGGCTTATTCCTATCACACACGTTCTTTATTGCTAGAAGTCATTTCCCAATCTTACAGCATTGATTGTGAAAACCCTTGACAGCTCATAAAATTCTTCTCTTAAAAGGAAGTCAGACAGGGTGCAAAATAAACACAAAGCAAAACTTGGGAGTGAAACAGGTACTTGCAAGGGCATGATAATTTATGATGAATCACAAAAGTACATCATTTAAATATAACTATCACAACAAAAATCGGTGTGACGCATGATTCAGATCACAGCGTTTCAAGTAACTGAATTTTCAATTAACTTTTGACCTTTTCAATGAACACGTACCTCCTGTCATTAGCACCATATCAGCATAATTCCAAATGGCATGAGGGCAAGAAGATTATGACAGAATATTCATTTCTGGGTGAATTATTTCTTTAATGATAAAAAATATATATTTAAAAACATTTCTTATGTAGTGGCGACTAAAATGATTAAATGGAAATGTTTAAGCGCTTTGACTACTTTAGTGGCCAAATTATTAGTACCAATAATTTGTAGCACTACTGAATAATTTTCAAAACATGACAGAAATGCTTTGTTTTTTGCATTTTTGTATTTTTAACAATGGTAATCTAGGTCAATGGTAATCTTTTATATTAATAAAAACATATGAACTCACAATGTACTGGTGCCATCCTGTGGCAAAATGAGGCGTGGGTGCTGCTGTATGGTCATGGGGGAGCCCGGGGCCGAGCCGGACCCTGAGCTGCCCGATGACATGCTGGGGGGGTGAACCTCTGATAAATAGTCCCGGTGAGGCTCTTCCTGCAAGGGCAGTTTTAAATGCAGCTCCTCTGCCATAGGAGCATCCATGATACCACAGGTGAGAATGTGAGACAGACTGCAGTCGTCACATGTGCACCTGAGGAAAACAAACATTTCTGTTTTAACACTGACTGGAAACCATTGACAACTGTGGTGAATTTCTGTTACTGAGGTACAGTAAAGGAAACAGAGGAAACGTACCTCCTTCGGTAGTTGCAGTTGGGACAGTCTGGGATGCCCAATCTGGAGGATAACATCTGTTTGACTGTATCTGTGAATTTACCGTCACCCCCTACAGATTTCTTACTGTTCGATAAGAACTGCAATCAGAACATTAAACAATGAATGATGGGTTCAAGGAAATATAAATGGTAGTCTGGACTTAACTCAGAACTTGCTTTTTAAAATCATACAAGCCAAATTAACCCTGCCATTATTTGCTCAGTCTATAACCCAGGGTAGAATTTGTTTATACATTTTTGACTGAATGATTGTTGATAAATCTAAAGTAACTTGTATTCCTTTTAATAACTGATGTTGCCAAATTTAAATGCACATGCTTAAAATGTTCCTCACTTCGGAGAAAATATTACCTGCTCTTCAAACAATCTTTTTTGTTTAAAGATCTCTGCATCTTCTTTAAGCATGCGTTGCTTTGTTCTCAAAGACATCTGGAAAAATGGACAAAGTCAGGGACTGAACCATGGATAAAAATGTATAATATAAATACAGTATGCGTGTTGTGACTTACATTTCTATTAATTAATGACTTATGCGGTTCTGTCATTTGATTTGTAAGATTCTGACCTTCAACCTTGAAAAGCAACTGCAAACAAGCAGATATTTTTAACATTTTGCATGTGACGTGGTTCACATTTGTGTCATATTTCCACAGTCATATTTGCAAGTGACTGAGAATTTTAGTTATTATTGGTATCAATACACAAGTCACTGTGTAAAGTTAAAAAGAGTTCAGACTCCTGTTTTATTTCACTGTGCTCAGTCAAGCTGATGAATCTAAGAGCACATTTAAAATTCAATTTCTATTTAAATTTATAATTCACCAAACTTAGATTATAAGAAGCAATAGAACAATAAACTGAGAACAAAATCATGAACTATCCAAAAAACACATGCCTGCTCATCCACATAATCGTCAATCCTCTTCTCGCATTGCAACCACTCCAGAGCCACTGCACTCATCTCCTGGTCCAGCTGGTGGTATCTCTCCAGCAGAGTACAGTACATATCCTCACTGTACGAGTCGTGCGATGTTGTGCCCTGCCTATAAAATAAAACCACAATAAGGGAATTACTGGATCTGGAATTCTTTAATACAGATGAGAAAAACTGTTTTTACGAATGATAGCAATGCATTGAAATGATTTTACCTCAGCTGGGCCACTAAGGCAGGTAGACTGTTGTGTAGGATGGGTTCAGAGAACACCAGGTTCTCAAAAAGGTGCTTATTGTGGAGCTCCCATGTCACTTGGAACTTCTGCAAATGCTCGTTCTCCTGAAGAAGAATGTTGCAAGGTCAGACATTTACAAGCATGTTCCTGTAGCTCAGTTGGTATCAGTGCAAAGGTTGTGGGTTCGATTCCCAGAGAGCACATGTACTGGTAACAAAACGTGTAAGTCGTTTTGGATTTAAGCGTCTGCCGAATGTGTTGATGTATTCTAATGTAATGTAGGACTGAAAAAAGCCTTTATAAACTTTGCAATTTAAGGTGTAAGATTCAAAGAACTTTATTAATCACAGAGGGAAAATGCTATAAATCTTTAAGCATTTTGCCTCTGAGATTAAGAAGATTGAAGTTCTTTCAATCTTAAATATTGAATTGCAAAGTTTTGGTTGCCAAAGAGTTTGTTATCAAATACATAAATACATATATAAATCAAAATAACAAGTATAAACTGAATACTTTGTATTTTCAAATAAAACTTAAATAGCTTTGAGGAATTTATCAATCAAGAATTATTATTGTTACAGTAAGCACTAATATGAATGACCACCAGGGCGGCGCAAACGCTGTGAGTGGTAGCATCAACGCACCAGGGTGAGCAGGAAGCTGCTGATGGTTCGGGCAGCCTGGCAGAGGGCGTTGTACTCCTCCAGCAGCAGTGAGATGAACTGGTGGGCCTGTGGAGGCCCCTGAGCCACAGCACCAGTGGCCTTGGAGCCCGTGGACAGGTGCTTGAGTAACCGCACCTTCATCTCTAACACATACTCCCTCGCCTGCTGCTCCAGACGCTGGTATAGCTGGTAGGGATCCTTCTCACAAAGCCTGAAAAAAGTGAAGGTGAAAGAACAGCTAATTCATTCATCTGCTTCTGAACCACAGAATAAATGTAAAGATATTTACAAACACCTATTATTATGGAATGAAAATGTTTGCTTTACTAGCAGCACTTAACAACATTCATTCTTTCCCAAACAGTTCTCCCAACTCTTGTTTCCTGTTGTTTGGAATACAGGTAAGTCCTACCAAGCTCATAACAATCCACTGGGCTGGAGATTTATTTGTACGAGATCAATGTTTTGTAACGGAGCAATGTTTGTTTGCCGTTGTTTTATACACCATTTCATACTTATGTTAGTCCATGAGTGGCTTACTTATAACATGCCTGACATATTAAAGATAACAATTAAACAAACATAAACATTCATATTAAAAATAAAAATAAAATAAACATTCTTGAATCTACCCACACTATGAATGATTATCAGAGAATTGCTGCAAACTGCTGCAAAAAGGACACATTTTGGCTAAAGGAAATTCATTTAATTGTTTGTTTCCAAATATTATTCAATTTAATTTTATTTTTATAGTGCATCACACAATTGATTTTGTTGCAAAGCAGCTTTAAACCAAACTGACATTGCAAATATAATTTTAAATAAAAGGAAAAAACAACTGATAGACAAAAGGACAATATATACAACATACTGAATTTATGACCTTGTTCTGGAAAACTCCTTAAACGTAATTTGGTGTTTCTCAGCATTACCTGTCAACAAGCTCCTTCATGCTTTCCTTGTCCCGGTCGAGAGGTTGATCCTGATCGTCAGCCAGTGAAGTTCCAGTCTGACGGTAAATACACCTGACCAGGTATCTGACCTCAGACCAGTGATTCTGCAGCTGCTGTGACTCCCGCTCTGATTCCGCCGTGATCTCCCTGACCGACAAACCATAAACATTGTATGTCAAAACACAAACATACCCTGACATCTCAACAGTGGGACAGAACACTTCACGGTGGCCTAAAATGAATAACTGGGGCTGATGGAGGACTCACCTCCGTTCGTAACAAGCCTCGCAGCTACATGCAGGGTCTGCAGTGAGGGGAGAGCTGAGGTCTGGTGCAGGTAGTGCAGGAGGTCCTACTGCGAGTCTTCCTCCTGTTCCTATAGGCTCCTGTGATAAACCGCCATTTCCCATGGGCATGTGCAATAAGAACTCCTGATTCTGGAGAGCATCAAGAGATACTTCTTAGCACTGCAAAAACTACTTCTACTTTCTTTAAAAAAAAAACAAAAAAAAAAAAACACACAGCTCCTATATAGTTTGCTCCTATATATTACCTATAACATGAAGCTCCTATATATTACCTATAACATGAAAAAGTAAACAAAGCAGCTTTTGTAATTCCTTTTGTCTGTAATTACTCCACAAAACCAGAACACACCTCAATAAACAGATGTTTTAAATTACATATGCTTTTTAGCAGTCCTTCTGAATATAGAATTTGCATAAATGCATAGGGACATGTTAGGTAGTCAGCTTATCAAATTAAATTCTCTTCACAGATTTGAGGAAATGTTCCCATCTTATATACATTCACTTCTAATACCTGCTACACCCTACAGGCAACTTTCAGTTTAGACAAAGAGCCTGAAGGCAACAAGAACCCTATTAAATTATAAACTGGTTACAGTGAGAGTCAACCACATAAATGCAGCAACTCAAGAGGGAGTGGACCTGTGCTAAAATGCGAAGAAATAAAATGAGACGCAAACACACATTCATTCCACAACTGAATTAAAATAAATTAGGTTGACATATTTACTTAAAAGGGCTAATAAGATTTGCTTTTATTTATGAATGTTATAGCCGTTGTAAATAAGTTAATACTTTAAATTAGATGGCATCCAAACTAATAGCAATTTTTATTTTTGTTTGGGCAACAGATCTAAGCACACAGCAAAATATCATTCACACTCTAAACAAATGTATAGCCAAAACTAGAAAACCACACTTTTACAAGGCAGGTCTACGACCTACATATAAACATTCATTGTAAATAATGCTTCTAGAGTTACAGACAAGGCCAGAAGTTTACTTTAAATGTTAGCCTTCTTGTTAGCTCAACTGGTAGAGCATTGTGTTGACACTGCAAAGGTTGTGGGTTCAATCCCAGGGGAAGGAAAGTCCTGATAAAAATATGTGTATCTTGAATTCACTGTAAGTCGCTTTGGATAAACGCGTCTGCCAAATGAATAAATGTAAATGTTGTGGCGAAAATGTGTGCTGTGCTGTACTTTTCAAATAGGCCTAATATTGTGTTTTTGTACTTGTAATCAAAGTTCAAATCTACAGCAAACAGCAATTTTGCAACACAACCAAACTTGTGTATTAAAAATGAAGCTAAGAAAGTGAAACTTTACATCTGCCTAAACCTAAAAACCATATGCTGTGAAAATAGCTATTTCAATCCAATGTAACACATGACATCTGTCTTCAGCACAGGTGCACAACAAATACAAAATCTGTAACTTACTAACTGTAAAAAAACATAGCCCACAGACATCTCACCATATGGTTAGGAGTTATGAGAAACTTATGAAAAACATGACAATGATTCTTAACACCTTCAAAAAAATAACACTGGTGTGACTCAGCCGCTAAATAACACAAAGCTTATGACAATTCAGAGTACAATTATATTTTTACTGGAGACATTGGAATCATTAGCACTAAAAGCAAACGGGCCATACCAACAGAGACTGGTCAAGGGGGGGCTGGCGGTCATCCTTCTCTACGGTTCGTTTACAGTCAGAGCAGACATACAGAGGCAGCTGAAGGGCACTGGAAGAACTGAGCGACTGGGTCGTTCCATTATGTGAGTCCAAGGAGACGATGTCCTTGCGCTCGCTACGACATAACAGGCAACGGTCACCTGTGGTGTAGGGGGCCCTCTGGTTCACCCCAAAAGTGAACGGGGTCTAAAGACGAGTATGAGAGAGAAATAAACAAATCAATGCTTAGAAACAGGCTCTCCATTCTGCTACACAAGTAAAACGTCCACAGAGAATACTGTCAATTGCACTAATGCCCGTCCACTCTAGGAGATCAATGAAGCAACACTTTAGAAGATACAGAGTGGAACACTAACACTTTACGACAGACTCAGCTTACAGCGGAACCGTGTTTCAGGAAATCACAGCTGTGCTGCCTGACAGAGGAAATGCAAATGTGTCAGAACACTGTAGATGTGATTTCACTGTTTACCTGAAGGACTCCTGAGAAATCGGCTTTCACTGGACCTTCTGAAAACTGTGGTGCGCCATTCAATGGGACCTGAGAGAAGAAAAAGGCCAGAAATCAACTCACCCAGGTCTCAAAGGAATTACAAACAGTGCATTGCTTACCTCTGCAACTCAGACCTGAAAGAATACAACCTTAATTCAGAGCTGTCAGACTGCAAGGAAATGGGCTCTGCAGAAACATGCAGCACAGAGTTCACTTAGTAGAGGCTGACCTAGAATAAACCCTTGCAGTAGTACAGGCCTCATTTATTATTTCTTTTGATATGAAATATGAAGAATATTTTGTGACCTTAAAGGTAATATAGTTACTTATATAAATATTTTTTTATATTGCAATAAAGAGAAGTATGTACTGATGGAAATGCAGAAATGTGGTATGAAAAGTCTGCCATACATAACATTTAGTAAAGGAGGGGTATACCGAGATAACAGAGGGGAAAGTAAAATAGTACAGTCGGTATTCAGCTGGTCATGTGATGTCAATATGGTAGCCTCCATGAAGCTCCACATAGGGTAAACAGCTACTGACATGACTGGACTTGTAATTTCTATAATTCTAAACATGTTTATAATGTACTACTGATTTCATACAGATTAAAAGCATGAGTGCGCCTAATTAAAATTACTGAATGCGCCTTGAGAAAAAACTCAAAAATTAAATTAAGACAACAACTGTGGCCACTACAGTTAAATTGCTAGACTTAAGATGTTTTGTAAAAGATTCTGGACCTACTTCAAAGCTGAATTATGCAGAAACAACTATTATAAAATCCCCAAAAGGTGTAAACAATGTGCTCTGTGTAATATTAAAACAATATTCTGTTTGTTTGACCACACTGACTAACCCACCAGTCACAGCCACTAATGGGGTGAATCTATGTGTCTGTCTGCTGGACCAATGGTTAATAATGAGAGTATTTAGAAGGCCTGGCTGAAAACAAAAATCTCTGTGCTAATTTGTCTGGTGGCACAGAAATTGCACACTTTAAAGACAAAAATAATAATTCATATAGCAGTCTAACTCTTGAAAAAACAAGCTGAAATGACCTGTTGTGTCCTCTGTTTGTTAAACATGTATTAACTAAAGTCTGCGTAACTGACTACAAATAAATATCGTAAAAAAATTGACTCCAGTCTCCACAGCTTATGTCAACACAGGCTGATACTTGTTAAGCTACAGATGTGGTCTCCTGGGAAACAGGGGCATGTTACCAGAAAGAATAAGGTCTCTGACAAAACCATGAAGGCTGGACCCTGTGCTGTGCATGGCAGATTCATTCATGACACTTAAACACACCAATGGCTGAACAACATGAACAGACAACTGCTGCAACTAAAAGCACCTATTAAAGTGAAGTAAGCAGGTGTATATATGTGGCATTTAAAAAAGCCATGTAACATTAGATCACCTTTATGTCCAAAGCACACATTTTGCATAAGCCCCATTTCTAAACCACTGACAGGTCTATTAAAATGGTTTGTTGACATTTACAGCTACTTCCTGTTTCTTCATATCTACCACCATTACTAAAGTTCAGAAGGGCAACTGTTACACATAATTTCATGGAATAAGGCAATAAAACCTTTTAAATAGGGAATGATCGCCACTTAGTCTAATTGTTTATTTGTCTGCTTAGCAAAGATTTACGTCTTTGATATAAAATACCCAAACACAAGGTGGATCTTTAGCAATGGGTCAATTATCAACATGGCAATGTTACTGGGAACTGTGGATAAAAACCAACATAGTCTTCCTGACATCCAAATTATTTATGTAGGAAGGACCTGCGTGTGGTATAAGCGTATTTACTTAAATGCATTTGTAAAGACATCAGCTAACACTGGACCACATTTGACAAGTTAGCTTGACATCAACCTGTGTGACACAAACTTCCTAAATTACTGACTGTTATGATGTATGAAAACACTCTACGTGAGCTTTCAACATGTCCTCAATGTTCTCCTACTACGTTTGTGTGATCACAGTAGAAATTATTTAGAATAACCGCTTTAGATCAACAATGTTCAGCTAAGCCTTGTGTTAAACGCAAGATCACTACAGGAAAAGCCCAAGGCCTCAAAAATCATGGGATTTGGACTAAACTGCACCATAAGTGAGATCCGATGCACTACCAAGAGCCCCACATGCCCCAGTCGGTGCTCACCTCTCCGTTGAGGCTTAGAATGGTGTGGGGGTCTCCGTGAACGACGCTGCTGGAGGGTGTTGGCGGAGCTCCGGCCTTCCCTGCGCCGCCGCCCCGCTTATTCTTCCTGCGCTTTGCCCCGCGTTTAGCGTCTGTAGGACTCATTTCTATCCCACGAAATAAACAGACAGTGTTCCGTCCACAAACAGCAGATTCTCTGTTCCAGGCTCTGGCGCCGCGGACTTGGGTGAAATTTCTCTATGTTTTAGATGTAATCTAAGAGTCTGTCTACCTGCTCACTGTATAGCAGACTTCAAATTCCAATATGGCCGACTCAACAGGAATTGGCCAATGGCGTTTACGTCATGACGCATGGCGTGCGGTACGCTGATGGTTTATGGGAAATTGCGTTTTATAGAAGGCCAGCCAACATATTCACTTGGATTGTTTAACATTTTTAATTTGAGTAAAATATTTTTGGACCCTTTTAACAGTCTACGGTTTAAACAAGCGATCATGTCTATTAATGTAATAGTACATGTGTATTAAAAAAGTGACGGTAAAGCGATTTAATTAGCTTCTTTTTATGAAACAAATTTTTCAATTTACAAATTCTTTTTATGACACTCATTTACTAAGTGTCAGCAACAGTTTTGTTTAACCAGACTTGCTTATATTGTGATTTTGCAGTAATGTTGTTTTCCACTGTACTATCACACTTTTCCCAACAGATGTCGGTGTTACATTGCAGTCGTAACGCCCGCAAAACGAAAACTGCGGCTATAAAGTTAGTCACTTTTCAGAAGCTGTAACTTTGATGCATGATGTCATAATGTTTTTAACGTGAACGATCAAGAGTAACGAAACGACAAAGGTAAACAACAATAACACAATTTATTGCATTTCCTTTTGATTATTGAGATGATGAAGAACACTAATAGAAAATGACGTTTTAAACATGAAATCTAGCCTGGCAAAAATTATACTAAAGATTGCCATACTGACATAGGGGACCTTATCTTTCAAAAACCTTCAATATGCCAAAAAAATCTACAAATCAGTGCATTATCTGACATAGTCATAGCAATAACAAGCCCCATAACCCTTTATAGAGTGACTTTTTGGTATGCATTAAATATTTTACGAACCTGGGTGCATGTTAAGCACTGTGTACTAAGTACTAAGATAACAAGTACAGAGCTAGAATTGATGACTAATGCAAAACATAATATCGTGCACTTAATGTCTCCGACTCCGAAAATATCAAACTATTCTAAAAGTGCAATTTCACATTATTTCTAGTCTGTACAAATAAGTTAGCAAAAGAAAATAACTATTAACAATTCTCAGATTTCTTGCTTTGCTGGCTCTTATGAAGGCATCGCTAAACTACTGCAAAATTACTCTAAAGCACAGTAGTGTGGGCAAGCCCTTCTGAGAAAACAATTGGCCCCACACCCATTCAATATGAGCTGCAGTAGAAAATAATAGTCAAGCAGTCCATCATTAACAATTACACTCAGAGAAATCAGAACAAACGTTTAAGTTCCAGCTGGAAACGTTTCTTTTCTCGATATTCGTAACTGAGAACTGAGAATTTTTCATTGCACCCTATATACAGTCAATCACACAGAAAAGATCTGAAAACCACCCTTGGTGCTGGGATCAGAACTCAGACTGGAAGCAAAAGCAAATGCAATACAGAGTCTGGGAGAAACAAGCAGGTAACCAAAATACAGACAGTTCTGACCACACTATGATAAGTAGGAAGAATTTATTTAATAATTAATGTATGTAATGGCGTGATTGGAATTGTCTCTTTTTGTATTGTTTTCCCTTTGTATGCTGTATATATTTTTAAATGGGTCATTCAGTATGTTATTCTTCCTTTGGAAAGCCCTTGCCGGGGTCGCCCTCAGTGATGCATTGTGGGAAGGAGGGAGAGAAGGAGGTGATGGGAGATGGAGGCAGAGGTGGGGCAGAGGAAGGGGAGGGCAGAGGCTGAACTGATGGTGCGTTAGGACTTGTTGAGGCTAAAGGCTCAACCGGAGCAGTACTTCTGGAGTCCTCTGATTGGACAGATGACCCTTTCTTGTAGGAGCGTCTTCTCTCTGGGTGGGCGGAGGAGGGGCCCTTTCCTTCAGGGACATTGCGGTCCTGGCGGCGTCGCGTAAGCTGGATGGTTTCCTTATCTAGAGCTGTGTTTTACATGAGAGACAATGCGTGTGTTAATGTATACATGACCACTTAAGTGCAACCACCCACAAAATGGAAAATGACGTTCGGTAGGGAAAGAGTGATTGAGATGGATTTAAAGGAACAGTTTACCCATTAATTCTGTTGATTTACTCATCCTCAGGTTGTCCCTTAACCAGTTCCTTTGTCAGAGGACAACAAAGGGGTCATTTTTTAAATAGGACAAACCATAGCACAGAAATTCTATGTATTTTAACTACTTATGTTTCTTTATCAGTTTTATGCTTAACAGTTCCTTTACCTTCATTTTATGGAACCCCCTTTGTGTTCCACAGAAGAAGACGAAAACAGATTTAGAACAGCGTGAGGGAGAGTAAATTTCTTTTTGGGTAAACAATCCCTTTACAACCCAGGAGGTCAAAGGAGTGATATATTTAGTTCTAAAGATTCAGTATAAAAACATTCTGTTCTAACTGTTGAGAATTCCCATTGTATCCCATTGTTTCCCCATTGCTGTAAGGAAAAAAATGTGTAAGCATACTAAGCAGTGCTGGAAACAGGACAGTACGCATGACCTGATCTCACTGAAAAGTCAACAGTATCAGTCACCTCACAGGTGGAGGAGACAGCAAAAGAGACTGAGTTTGACTGACACAGAATATGGCAGAAAGTGAGAAACACCACTGAAGAAAAAACTACAGAACTGACATGTCAGCTGTTACAGTTTTACAGGGACAAATGAGTAATTTTGGTGGTGCTGCTGTCACTTTCTTCCACTTCTGGTGAAAGAATGTATGTGTGTCGAGACAGAGGCAGGGAGGGAGGAGCATAGCAGTTAGTGTTAGTACATACCGTTGCCTTGGAGCTACTCAGAAGATAGCAATGCCACGAGGAGAGCAGAAGCAGAGGACAGAATCTAGTCTTACTCACAGAGCACATACAGCACAGATTCATACACAACTAATAAAAAAACTCGGGACCACAAGGACTACAAACTAAACACCAGCTTTGCTCCACTATTGATTAAAGCAGAAGAAATTCAATTAAAGGGACAGGTCACCAAAAACATGTCTGTCATTATTTATTCACCCTCAATTCCAAACTAGTTTCTAAGTGGAGTGAAAGTGTCTTTACAAACTGTAAATCTTTTCCAATAGCTCTTAATGATGACAGACTGTCAAGCCACAAACATTACAAAAGCAGCATAAACTAGCCCACCAGTCATGACCCATATATTCCAAGACTGAAACTATACATAGCTTTGCGTGACAAACAAACATAAATAAAGTTTTTTTGACTATAGAAATCCACTGCGGCTCTCAAATCTCAAAGTAGCTATGATTACACCATTCGTGTGCAACCTATACCATCAGTGCCATATTTGATTTGAACCCAGCAAAGGTGAAGATATGTTAAATGTGTGATCATAAATAATCCTATTATGATATTTGTATAGGGCCTTGGCTTTTTTTTAACTTGACAGTCTGTGATCAATATGAACTATCATTGTATGGAGGAGATACACATTTCTATTTAATGAAATAATAACATTATTCAAAACAACAGGCTTGGAACAAGGGTTATTGGAAATGTACACATATTTTTTGGTGAACTATTCCTTTATATTGTGTTCTGTGAATTAAAATTGTTAATGCAAAGGGAGCTGGCTGCAAAGAGTCTGAAAATAAATAAACAAATAAAGTAAATAAAACCTTTAATATGACAGTCTACATTTATTTTTTTTTAAAAAATGAGCAAAATATTTAATCCAAGGCAACTTTTAGCTTAATTATGCGTCTCTCTGTTTCTGTCATATATTCAGTTAGTCTTTAAAACTTTATTTTAAAGCACATGGCCAAAAGGTGGCAGGCTTTCCTATTTTCAAACCCTTTTCTTTCCCATTGAAACGATAATGTTCTTGGTAGCGTGAGGTTTGTTTTCAAGGACAGCGACAGTTTAAATACGATTCGACTGTCTCTGAATTACATGACAGAAAGAAAGAGATTCGGACAGCAGTGTTAATATTACAGGCGGTCAGTAATGCATGCATGTCAATACAAACCTTTTAGCTATAGCCCATAAATCAACTACTGTATATACAAGAAGGTGTAACAAATACAATGTGGCACAGATTTTGTACAACAGTATCAGAGAGAGCTATTATTAACATGGAATGGAATGCAAAGATGTAAAAATGGGAGGACAGGAAATAGACTGGAATTAGAGGCAAAGGCTGAATTAAACAAGCCCTGTGCGAATAAACAAGTGGCATTCAGAATCTAAGACCAAATTTTAGACAGAGTGTTTTAGTACAGACTCACACAGATCTGCAGCTTATTAAAAATAGGTTTAGATTTGGAGTCAAATACCCAATATCCAGTGGCAGACATCACTTCGGGTCTCGGGAGAGCAAGGAAGGGGGTGCAGATACAGCCCTGCCTTTACAGTTCAAACTGTCAAATGAGATTAACATCAATACACATTCAGCCAGAGTCCCCAGTTCTGCCTTTTAAAATGAAGTAGTGCGTTACTGCAAAATGACTCCAATGAAAATGCCTTTTTAGGTTAGGTTCAAAATGACTATTAAGGGAAAATGAGGCCAATAATGGTTGTCAATGCTTTCAATCTTGAGAGATGACAGAGCCTGTAATGTAACTGCATTAATTATAAACAAAGCTATAATTATATCTAGTATTTTACAGAACTGACCTATATAAATGTATGTTTTGGCTAAAACAGATTTATATTCAACTGTATCCAATCTTATAATGTATTTGGTTTGTTTAAATATGATTTGAAAAACTGACTGTTAGACCATTTTAGTAAGAATAAACCTAATTTAAACAGTATGTTAAAGGAATAAAAACACTGCCTGATAAAGACCTAATTGGTCAAAATATTGCACTTTAGCCATAGTAATTAAAATTTAGACTGGGGTCTCTACTTATTCTTTATTCCTCTACTTATTCCCTTTTGAACTTTTCAAAAATGGGTAAAAAAAGATAAAGTTCATGACCATGACAATGTAAATGAGGTAAAGACCATTAAAACATGTGACAGTGAGAGAAGCTGATGCACCAGGCTTACAGTTGCAGTATACAGTGCATATATGATGAGTGCACTGCATCACTTCCTGTCCAGGCAGGAAATGAGGTCACCAATGCATTTGGGATGGTATCCTAATTAGACAGGAGGGTACAATTGGCTGAACATGCTTTACCCATGTCTCAGAGAGCTCACTGAGTACATTCTGCCATACAATAAAATATTATGTTGTTCTGCCTTGGCCAGGCACAACTACACATCCTGCTATGCAATACTACTCTGTAGTCTTTTCTAATTTCATAGGTCTGGCATATTTTGTGCTGTGCTTGCTTGCAATACAATAATCCCTAATGCTCTCTCAGAGATTTGCCAGTTACGTAAGTCATGAGCGTAAGGGACACAGCCTGATTGATTTCTATTTACACAGCAGCTGTAAACTCAGTAAAGGCTATGCATTGTAATCCATGTACTAATCATCAGGGAACAGACGGATGACTGTGGTCATTTTTAAACATAGCTGCATTTATGATGTGCAGACTTTATCAAATATGTGAGTGTGTGTGCTTACCAGAATCACAGAGACTCCAGGTGTAGTGTTGCTCTGTTTCTGCACAGAGTTAAAGTGCTTTTTGAGTTTACCTGCCACCTCCATCTTCATATTGTTTTCCATAGCAGTCTCCTCCTGTTATCACAAAGTAGGATAAGGCAATTTAATGAAGTGCAATACATCTCTATGTCCACCAGAGGAGTCAAGAGTAATTGCAATTAAAATAGTGAAACAGTAATATATTTGTGGAAATTATTAAATGTTAACAAATATTATAATATGTAGTGTATATTAAAATATACCAGTACCAGTTAGTACCAGTTATTTTATAACATTAACTTACAACTTATCAAGTTAAATAACTGATAGCTTTCCTTGTGGCCAATTATGGTATTATTGATTAATGCCTAAAACAGTTTTGGGTAATGTATTTTTTGAGTAACAGACACACACACACACACACACGTTTACTTATATATCAAATGCGGACACTCAATGGACTTCTATTGTATTTATACATAGTCTTGAACAATATAAACTAACCATAACCCACCCTCTAACAAAAAAGTTATTTACAACATTTTTATAGTATTTTTACAAATGAGGACATCCCCAAAAGGTTTTGCTCCAATTTGTCAGATTATGTGGACCTATGGGTACAAATTTGTCCTTATATGGTTAAGTAAACCCACATACACACACACTTACAGTGACCCAGGGATGACAGAGGACATCTTCTGCTGTGTATCTGGCCTCCACATTCACCTGCAGCATATGTCCAATCAGCTCCTGCAGGGACACAATATCAGTATCAATTCCTAAGATAATTCTGTTTCACTTAATAATTCAGTTTAACACTTATAAATGTCATCAGTTTGGCACTATGTAAATTTTATTGAAAACTTTAAGACAGCTATTAAACCTGTTGCTTTAATTCTGTAAAAACGTTTCCATGGCATATGGTTAAATTTAATTATAAACCAGCCAAAATGTTAATAACAGACAGGGAAAATAATATACAGTGAAACTTGTTCCGGTTCTTTCAAAAGTTTCTGTGGGTCACAGGAATGATTATGTTTTATAAAATCATATTAATGAGTTTATTAAATCAAGTTTGCAGAATGTGTTTGGGTCTTAATTAAGATTATTATTATTTCTGCTCTCAGTCCTCCAATAACACACACTCTACATGTATACAGTATTAATGCACTCAGTGCATCTAAATACCATCAACACAAATATCATGAACATTGTCTAAATAGTTAAAGTGTGCAAAAAATAGCACTGCAAGTCCACGTTGGCAAACCCAGCTATGAATTCTGCACCGCAGTGCTGAGAAAGATGCTAGGAACCAAACCCACAGTTCTAAACCTGGATGTGGTGGAGCGTGAGAGGAGGATGTGATGAGATGATGGGCTGAGTGGGATGAAAGTGTAGGATGCAGTCGGTAAAGAGAAAACGATGAGGAATGAAGGATGGTGAGATAAATAAGTGAGCAAGTTTCTATTTGTGTGCTTGAAGGATCACCTCTGTGTGTTTTAGTGTGTAGGTGTGAAGATGTGTGTATGAATTCACCCACTTTAGCAGAATCTGTGATGTTGTCCCAGAAAGGTGAAGGAAACTCTAAACGGCCCACTAGGATCTGATCAAAAAGGTCTTCCTGAAGGTTATTCTCACTATAAAAGAGGATTTAGAAGATTTATTGAGGTAAAAGATACTGTATCATTTTTAACTTTGATAAAGGCCTGGTTAGCAAATGCTATATAATATACTTGTATTTTGCTCTTTAACCAACAAGCTTTGATAATTGGCTGTTGGTTATAGCTTAACATACAATTAAGCAATAGTTTGTTGTATCAGTTCGTTGTCATTATATTTATAACACTGAAGAGGCTGTGATTTAGAGCAGTGAGGTACAGACATGAAGCACTGAGCAGATATTAGCTTGTCATACCTACGGAATGGTGGGAAGCCACACAGCAGGATGTAGGTTATCACACCGGCTGCCCAGATGTCTACCTTTAACCCGTAGCTACAGCAATGCCCGACAAAAAGACAGTCAAACACATTCAAGCATGTTGGAAGGCTTTTTAAACAAACAGGATTATTGTGTATTGTATAGTTATAGCAATATGTTCATGTATACCCTGATTCTGCTATGATTTCAGGGGCAACGTAAGTAGGCGTTCCACACACAGTGTACAGTGGGCCTTCAACCACTGTGGCCAAGCCAAAATCACCAAGCTTCAAGGATTTTGTACCATCGGGGTACTCACACACCTAGACAATACAGTGCAATATTGATTATTG